>CM035407.1:215061970-215071636 GCA_020310875.1 Ceratopteris richardii | reverse complement strand
TTGAACCCTTACTTGATAGCCTCTTTCAACCATTTGCCCAACGGGACACCAAGTTCTTTGTGATGGTAGGTACATGCAAGAAATCCTTGAGACATCTTCCTTCCTCCTTGTCATCCAAAGCTACATCTCCAACATGGGAGATCTCATGGGCTGTATCATCACCTATTTCTACATGTCCTTTACCTTTGGGAACATGTAGATCAGTAAACCAAGAAGCATTGCAACTCATATGGTTGCTACATCCACTATCAATATACCAAGTGTTATCTACTTTGCTTGAATTCCCATTCATGTGCATCATCAAGAGATTGTCATTTTCTGAACTTGTAGAAGCAAAATTACCTTGGCCTTTGTATGAAGAACCTTGATTATAGTTCCTTTGGTTTCCTCCTTGGTAGCAATCTCTAGCATAGTGGCCAAACTTGCCACATATGTAACATCCTTCGCCATCTTGATTCCTGTTTTGTTGATGTCGTCCTCCTCTTCCTCTTGATCTTCCTCTCCCTCTTTGTGATGAGGTGCCTTGGTCATGTCCTTGATTTCTTGAGTGGCCTTGCCTTCCTCCAAACCTTCCTTTGCCCCTTCCTTGTCCTTGTCTTCCTTTGCCCCTTTGATTACCTGCATAGAAAACTTGTGCATCTTTTCTTTTAGTTGAACTTCCACCTATGTTCATTTCTTCGGTGACCATGTGAGCAACCAATTGCTCAAAATCGGGAAGATTATCCCTTACATAAACTGAAGTGGTAAAGGGTTTCCACTTCTCATCATCTCTCAAACCATTGAGAGTATAAGCCACAAGATCGTCATCGTCTACGTGGCTTCCAATGGATCCCAATGCATCTGATAACTCCTTGACCTTAAGTATGTAGTCATTTATGCTACTCCCTGAGCTCTTCCTAAGGTTGTTGAGCTCATTCTTGAGTTGGATCTTCCTTGCTTTGGTGCTTGTTGAATAAAGCCTTTCAAGTGTCTCCCATACCTTCATGCTTGAATCCAGGTCTTGGATATGGCCGATCATGCTATTGCTAATGTGTTGGGAAAGAATAAAGATAACCCTCTTGTCTCTTTCATTCCATTCCCTAAAGGCCCTTCTCTGGTCATTGGTTGGATTCTCATCCAACCTAGGTCTTGGTTCACTTCCACTAATCAACCCCCAAAGGCCCTTGCCCATAAGATAGTTGGAGACCCTAAATCTCCATGGTTGATAGTTACCTTTGTCTAGCTTTTCAATTTGAGTGTTGAAGTCTCCCATATCTAGTCTTTGATACTTGACCTAGCCCTTGGCTAATGCTCCAATGTGTGTAAAATGAAAATGAGGCTCTGAGGTTACCTCAATCCAAAGCTTTCCTTAGATGGACACCTTGTGCTCTTGCAAATTTGAGTAGAATAGCTCCCCCTTGATGTGAGCTACCTCCAAGAAGCTTTTGTTGATGCAACTCTTCAACCACCAACTCCAAGAGGTCTTATTGCTTGTATGTGATACCTCCAAGATGCCCAAATGCTCTGATACCACTGATGGGGGAAGTATCTCAACCCCTAAGCAACGATGAAGCGCGAATGACCTCCACAGGTATCCTTCTTTTACCTCTGCACACCAAAAATGCTCTTACTCAGAGCTTATGCAGAGAACTCCAGTGAGCTTTTGTAGACTTGTAGTAGACACCAAGGGCTTTCCAACAAAACAAATTTCACTTGAAATGGATGCTTACACAAAGAGAAACAATGTCTACAACATGAGCTAGTTGAATGCTCACAACTGCTAGTCAAGCAGAGACCTCACTTCACTCCAGCAAACTTTTCTCCGAGATTATACAGAGAATGAATCTCAAACTTGAGTCAACTTTAGAGAACTCTAATAGCTACCCAATGACACCAAAATCATAGCAAATGGATACATAGAGAAGGAGAACCAGCCCTTACAACAAAGAGCAAAATATTTCCAACAGAGCCTACACAAAGAGAGAGATATCAATCACACAACTTCACTAAAATGAATGTTGCTCCCAGCTTACTCAAAGAATGCTCCAAAGAATTGGTAAGCATAAAATAGACTCTTATAGCTATCCAATGAGACAAGATCTACATCAAATGGATACCATATGAGGGAGAACCAATGCTAACAACTCAGGGGTAGAGAGTTGCAACACTGCCTGCGCACACACATAGATATGCCTACTAAAAGAAAACAAACAAGCAAGCACGGGGCTTGCTTATCACAACTCAAGCACTTAGTGCTCACTTTACATGAGCTAAAACTCCAAGAAGATGGCCCAAAAGAAGTCGGGATACATGCTCCTTTTATAGTGAGAGGTGTGCCCCTAAAATCTAGGAACTACCTTTCCAAATCAGCCTCCTAACTTGGAGGAATTAGTTGAGATGACTTGGGGAGTGGTTGAGTGACTTTTCTTGATGGAATCTCGTGGCTTTTGGCTTCCTTTGATTGCTCCACATGTCCATAAAAGATTCCCCACGAATTCTTAGCTTGAAGCTTGACTTTTAACAACATATACATATACATATACATATACATATACATATACATATACATATACATATACATATACATATACATATACATATACATATACAGATATACATATACATATACATATACAAATACATATACATATAAATATACATATACATATACATATACATATACATATACATATACATATACATATACATATACATATACATATACATATACATATACATATACATATACATATACATATACATATACATATACATATACATATACATATACATGTTTATATACATATACATATACATATACATATGCATAAACATATATACATACATATACATATACATATACAGTTACATATACATATGCATATACATATGCATATACATATGCATATACATATACAAATACATATACAGATACATATACACATACATATACATATACATATACATATACATACATAACATATACCATACATATACATATACATATACATATACATATACATATACATATACATATACATATACATATACATATACATATACATATACATATACATATACATATACATATACATATTACATATACATATACATACATATACATATACATATACATATACATATACATATACATATACATATACATATACATATACATATACATATACATATACATATACATATACATATACATATACATATACATATACATATACATATACATATATGTTAAAAGTCAAGCTTCAAGCTAAAAATTTGTGGGGAATCTTTTATGGACATGTGGAGCAATCAAAGGAAGCCAAAAGCCACGAGATTCCATCAAGAAAAGTCACTCAACCACTCCCCAAGTCATCTCAACTAATTCCTCCAAGTTAGGAGGCTGATTTGGAAAGGTAGTTCCTAGATTTTAGGGGCACACCTCTCACTATAAAAGGAGCATGTATCCCGACTTCTTTTGGGCCATCTTCTTGGAGTTTTAGCTCATGTAAAGTGAGCACTAAGTGCTGGAGTTGTGATAAGCAAGCCCCTTGCTTAAGCAACCCCCTTGCTTGCTTGTTTGTTTTCTTTTAGTAGGCATATCTATGTGTGTGCGCAGGCAGTGTTGCAACTCTCTACCCCTGAGTTGTTAGCATTGGTTCTCCCTCATATGGTATCCATTTGATGTAATTCTTGTCTCATTGGATAGCTATAAGAGTCTATTTTATGCTTACCAATTCTCTGGAGCATTCTCTGAGTAAGCTGGGAGCAACATTCATTTTAGTGAAGTTGTGTGATTGATATCTCTCTCTTTGTGTAGGCTCTGTTGGAAATATTTTGCTCTCTGTTGTAAGGGCTGGTTCTCCTTCTCTATGTATCCATTTGCTATGATTTTGGTGTCAGTGGGTAGCTATTAGAGTCCTCTAAAGTTGACTTAAGTTTGAGATTCATTCTCTGTATAATCTCTGAGAAAAGTTTGCTGGAGTGAAGTGAGGTCTCTGCTTGACTAGCAGTTGTGAGCATTCAACTAGCTCATGTTGTAGACATTGTTTCTCTTTGTGTAAGCATCCATTTCAAGTGAAATTTGTTTTGTTGGAAAGCCCTTGGTGTCTACTACAGGTCTACAAAAGCTCACTGGAGTTCTCTGCATAAGCTCTGAGTAAGAGCATTTTTGGTGTGCAGAGGTCAAAGAAGTATACCTGTGGAGGTCATTCGCGCTTCATCGTTGCTTAGGGGTTGAGATACTTCCCCCATCAGTGGTATCAGAGCATTTGGGCATCTTGGAGGTATCACATACAAGCAAGAAGACCTCTTGGAGTTGGTGGTTGAAGAGTTGCATCAACAAAAGCTTCTTGGAGGTAGCTCACATCAAGGGGGAGCTATTCTACTCAAATTTGCAAGAGCACAAGGTGTCCATCTAAGGAAAGCTTTGGATTGAGGTAACCTCAGAGCCTCATTTTCATTTTACACACATTGGAGCATTAGCCAAGGGCTAGGTCAAGTATCAAAGACTAGATATGGGAGACTTCAACACTCAAATTGAAAAGCTAGACAAAGGTAACTATCAACCATGGAGATTTAGGGTCTCCAACTATCTTATGGGCAAGGGCCTTTGGGGGTTGATTAGTGGAAGTGAACCAAGACCTAGGTTGGATGAGAATCCAACCAATGACCAGAGAAGGGCCTTTAGGGAATGGAATGAAAGAGACAAGAGGGTTATCTTTATTCTTTCCCAACACATTAGCAATAGCATGATCGGCCATATCCAAGACCTGGATTCAAGCATGAAGGTATGGGAGACACTTGAAAGGCTTTATTCAACAAGCACCAAAGCAAGGAAGATCCAACTCAAGAATGAGCTCAACAACCTTAGGAAGAGCTCAGGGAGTAGCATAAATGACTACATACTTAAGGTCAAGGAGTTATCAGATGCATTGGGATCCATTGGAAGCCACGTAGATGATGACGATCTTGTGGCTTATACTCTCAATGGTTTGAGAGATGATGAGAAGTGGAAACCCTTTACCACTTCAGTTTATGTAAGGGATAATCTTCCCGATTTTGAGCAATTGGTTGCTCTCATGGTCACCGAAGAAATGAACATAGGTGGAAGTTCAACTAAAAGCAAAGATGCACAAGTTTTCTATGCAGGTAATCAAAGGGGCAAAGGAAGACAAGGACAAGGAAGGGGCAAAGGAAGGTTTGGAGGAAGGCAAGGCCACTCAAGAAATCAAGGACATGACCAAGGCACCTCATCACAAAGAGGGAGAGGAAGATCAAGAGGAAGAGGAGGACGACATCAACAAAACAGGAATCAAGATGGCGAAGGATGTTACATATGTGGCAAGTTTGGGCACTATGCTAGAGATTGCTACCAAGGAGGAAACCAAAGGAACTATAATCAAGGTTCTTCATACAAAGGCCAAGGTAATTATGCTTCTACAAGTTCAGAAAATGACAATCTCTTGATGATGCACATGAATGGGAATTCAAGCAAAGTAGATAACACTTGGTATATTGATAGTGGATGTAGCAACCATATGAGTTGCAATGCTTCTTGGTTTACTAATCTACATGCTCCCAAAGGTAAAGGACATGTAGAAACAGGTGATGATACAGCCCATGAGATCTCCCATGTTGGAGATGTAGCTTTGGATGACAAGGAGGAAGGAAGATGTCTCAAGGATGTCTTGCATGTACCTACCATCACAAAGAACTTGGTGTCCGTTGGGCAAATGGTTGAAAGAGGCTATCAAGTAAGGTTCAACAAAGGTGGATGCTTTGTGGAGAACCCTAAGCAAGGTTACAAGGTCATAGCAAGAGGAAAGAAGCAAGGGAGACTCTTCACTTTGGAGGTAAATTCTCATTCTACTCAACATGTCTACTTCACATATGGAAACAAGAGGATTTCGGAGTTGGACTTGTGGCACAAGAGGATAGGTCACATCAACATACAAAGAATGAAGGAAATGCAATTCAAGAGGCTGGTTGAAGGTCTTCCCAACTTCCAAGGACAAGGTATGAAGCATTTATGTGAATCTTGTCAACTAGGGAAGCAAGCGAGACTTCCATTCAAGAAGAGTGGCTACATAAGCCAACATCCATTGGAGTTGATACATACAAATGTGTGGGGGCCAACGAAAGAGCAATCCATTGGAGGTAACAAGTACTTTGTCACTTTTATAGATGATTGCACAAGGATGGTTTGGGTTTATTTCATAAAAAACAAATCAGATGTGTTTACATGTTTCAAAGCATTCAAGGCAATGGTAGAGAAGGAAACAGGTACATATATCAAGAAGCTAAGGTCCGATGGAGGGGGAGAATATTTCTCAAATGAGTTTTCTGATCTTTTAATGGATCAAGGCATCAAGAGGCAAGTAACATGCAGGTACACACCCCAACAAAATGGAGTAGCAGAGAGAAAGAATAGATACATTGCCGAGATCGCTAGAGCAATGCTTAATGAGATGAATGTACCTAACATGTTTTGGAGTGATGCAGCAAATACCGCCGTGTATCTAATGAATAGGGCTCCTACCTCAGGGATCCATGGCTTGACACCATATCAAGCCTATTATGGTAAGAAACCTGATCTTTCCCACTTGAAGATATTTGGATGTACTTGTTATGTACATGTGCCAAGTGAATTGAGGCACAAGCTACAACCAAAGACAGAAAAGTGTGTGTTTCTAGGATATTCAAATGATCATAAAGGTTACAGGTGCTTCAACCCAAATACAAAGGACTTGAGGATATCAAGGGATGTAGCATTTGATGAGCTACTCCCTTGGTATAAGAAGTATGATTGTATGCAGGACTATGAAGAAGAAAAGCATGGACATGATGAAGAACAAATCGACCTAGAGCTAACTGGCCCAAGGTGTTCCATCAATGAAGATAGTTCAAGCATGAACTCACCATGGAGGGGGAGATCTTCATCAAGCTATGAAGCACAATCAATCAACAAAGGCAAAGCAACATTGGTGGAGTTGGATGAAGAAGGTAATGAAGTTGAAGATGATGAAGGACACATGATGGAGAAAGAAGCCACGTCAAAGAAAGAGATCAAGTTCCCAAGGCAAAGGAGGTTTATTCCTCCAAAAGGTGAAGAAAGGAAGTCTTCTAGAGTTAAGTATCCAACTCAAAGGTTTACTTATGATTCATACATGGCAACACATTATGCATATATGAACAAAGTAGTAGAAGATCATGAGCCCGATTGCTATGAAGATGCAAGCAGGTACACCGAATGGAAAGAGGCAATGCAAGAAGAGATCGACGCACTTGAGGAAAATCAAACATGGACTCTAGTGCCCAAGAAGGAGAACATGAAGGTAATAGGTAATAAGTGGGTGTATAAAGTAAAGAGGAATTCAGATGGATCTATTTCTAGGTTCAAAGCAAGATTGGTGGCCAAGGGTTTTGCACAAACCTATGGAGTGGACTTTGAAGAGACATTCAGCCCCGTGGCAAAGATGAGCACCATTAGGACACTCATTGCAATGGCTGCTAGCAAAGGATGGAAGCTCTTCCAATTGGATATCAAGAATGCCTTTCTCAATGGAGACTTGGAAGAAGAGGTATACATGGAGCAACCACTAGGTTTTGTTCATAAAGAGTTTCCACATCATGTTTGTAGGTTGAAGAAGGCACTTTATGGCCTAAAGCAAGCTCCAAGGGCTTGGAACCAAAGATTGGTGGACTATTTGATCAAATGTGGTTACAATCAATGCAAGGCGGATCCATCTCTCTTCATCAAACAAAGAGGAGAACTTGTGGTCTACATGTGTGTGTATGTAGATGATCTTATCATTACAGGTAATGATACAAAGGGCATTGAGGCGATCAAGGCAAAGCTTGGAAAGGAGTTTAGGATCTCTGATCTTGGAGATCTTAGGTATTTTCTTGGCATTGAAGTTGTATACAAAGAAGAAGGTATTATGCTCATACAAAGGAAGTATATTCTAGACCTACTTGAGAGGTTTGGGATGCTACATTGCAAGCCTATTTCAAATCCCATGGAAGTTAATGTAAAGCTAAGCTCCATTGATGGAGAGCAATTAGAGGATGTAACTTTGTATCGATCTATTGTAAGCTCTTTCAATTATGCCACAATAACCAGGCCTGACATAGCATATGGAGTTGGAGTGTTATCACAATTTATGCATAGTCCAAGGACTACACACTTGCAAGCTGCAAGAAGAATGTTGCGATATCTCAAAGCCACTATAAATGAAGGATTGTTCTACTCATTTGATGATGATATGCAAGTCAAAGCTTATTCCGATGCCGATTGGGCCGGTTCGAAGGAAGATAGAAGGAGTACAAGTGGTTACCTAGTCATGCTAGGTAGCAAGATCATCTCATGGATTTCAAAGAAGCAACCCACGGTGGCATTATCTTCCACCGAGGCTGAGTATAGAGCTTTGGCTCAAGTCACATGTGAGCTAATGTGGATTAAGAAGTTATTTATGGAGCTTAATTTGCAGGTTGACACATATCCAATTTTTTGTGACAACATGAGTAGCATTCATCTAGCATCGAACCCTGTCTATCATGCTAGAACCAAGCATATTGAAGTGCACTATCACTTCATAAGGGAAAAGGTGATATCCAAGGAAGTTTCAGTACATCATATTGGTACTAAGGACCAAGTTGCGGACATGTTTACAAAGGCTTTGGATGGGATGAAGATTTCAAAATTCAAGCAATGCATCAACATGAAGGAGCTTGGATGAGGATGAAGAATTGAAGCTTGAGGGGGAGTGTTAAAAGTCAAGCTTCAAGCTAAAAATTCGTGGGGAATCTTTTATGGACATGTGGAGCAATCAAAGGAAGCCAAAAGCCACGAGATTCCATCAAGAAAAGTCACTCAACCACTCCCCAAGTCATCTCAACTAATTCCTCCAAGTTAGGAGGCTGATTTGGAAAGGTAGTTCCTAGATTTTAGGGGCACACCTCTCACTATAAAAGGAGCATGTATCCCGACTTCTTTTGGGCCATCTTCTTGGAGTTTTAGCTCATGTAAAGTGAGCACTAAGTGCTGGAGTTGTGATAAGCAAGCCCCTTGCTTAAGCAACCCCCTTGCTTGCTTGTTTGTTTTCTTTTAGTAGGCATATCTATGTGTGTGCGCAGGCAGTGTTGCAACTCTCTACCCCTGAGTTGTTAGCATTGGTTCTCCCTCATATGGTATCCATTTGATGTAATTCTTGTCTCATTGGATAGCTATAAGAGTCTATTTTATGCTTACCAATTCTCTGGAGCATTCTCTGAGTAATCTGGGAGCAACATTCATTTTAGTGAAGTTGTGTGATTGATATCTCTCTCTTTGTGTAGGCTCTGTTGGAAATATTTTGCTCTCTGTTGTAAGGGCTGGTTCTCCTTCTCTATGTATCCATTTGCTATGATTTTGGTGTCAGTGGGTAGCTATTAGAGTCCTCTAAAGTTGACTTAAGTTTGAGATTCATTCTCTGTAAAATCTCTGAGAAAAGTTTGCTGGAGTGAAGTGAGGTCTCTGCTTGACTAGCAGTTGTGAGCATTCAACTAGCTCATGTTGTAGACATTGTTTCTCTTTGTGTAAGCATCCATTTCAAGTGAAATTTGTTTTGTTGGAAAGCCCTTGGTGTCTACTACAGGTCTACAAAAGCTCACTGGAGTTCTCTGCATAAGCTCTGAGTAAGAGAATTT
>CM035407.1:214954470-215056970 GCA_020310875.1 Ceratopteris richardii | reverse complement strand
TTCTAGCCATAGATAGATTAGCTATGGACTTAGATACGTGCAAAAGGATTCTTCAAAAGATTAAGCACAGAAGGAGAATGAGAAAGAAGATCGACGCGCAGAATTCTACAACATTTTCTTCTTCATTACTTTTCATACATATGGTTGATGATACATACAATGTTCATCACCTCTTCACCTATTCTTCTCTATCTGATCTATATCACTCTCTCTTACTATGAATACGTATCTGTAGATATATATACGAGTCTAACTCGTCATCTTTTTCAAAATACATTGAACTATTTACAAGAGTAATATACAAAAGAAACATTTCTGATTCTATTTTCTTCCTCTGAAAGTAATCTTCATTCTTCCACATATCTTCTCACTTTGATCTTCATATAATCACCATTGATGATTGTTCTGCTCCAACAACTCCCCCTCAATCTTCAATTGTGATTACCTGCATCTTCTTTATTCCTGCCATATCTTTAAACCTCTGCAACTTAGGTCCATCCAAACTTTTAGTCATCATATCTGCAAGTTGATCTTTTGTAGGGGTGTGTATGACTTCAATTTCCTTCTCAATGACCTTCTCTCTCAGAAAATGATACTGTATTTCAATATGCTTAGTTCTAGCATGAAATACAGGATTAGCTGCCAAGTATAATGAACTCATATTGTCTCCACAAATAATAGGAGTACTCTGAATCACATCAAAAACTTTCAAAAGTGTCTTTAGCCATATTACCTCTTTTGCAGCTTCCACCATACCTTTATATTCTGCTTCTGTAGATGACAAAGCAACTGTATGTTGCTTCTTGGAACACCATGAAATCAATTAGTCTCCTACATAGCACAAGTATCCATGTGTTGATCTTCTATCATCCACATTACCTGCCCAATCTGCATCACTATATATCTTGATTCTTGTATCTGAAGTAAACCCATAGTACAACCCTTCTTTGAGTGTACCCTTGATGTACCTAAGTACTCTTTATCCTGCAATCCAATGTTCCTTTCTAGGACAATGCATGAATTGTGAAAGCACACCAACTGCATATGACAAGTCAGGCCTTGTCAATGTAGCATAAATCAAGCTACCAACCAAACTTTGATAGAGTTTCATATCTCTGAACTCTTCTCCTCCAAACCTAGACAATTTATGGTTCACTTCCAAAGGTGTAGGTGCAACCCTGCAATCTTCCATTTTAAATTTGGTTAGCAAATTTTTAAGATACCTTTCTTGGGTCACATATCCTCCATGTTGAGTATAAGAGATCTCCATTCCCAAGAAGAATGATAGGTTCCCCAAATCACTGATTTTGAACTCTTTCTCCATCTGCTTCTTGATCATTTGTATCCCTTTATCATCTGTTCCTGTAAGTATTATGTCATCAACATAAATACACACATAAATAAATCCATTTTCACTTGCTTTGACTAGCAAGCTACTATCTGCCTTTGATGCTTGAAATCCAAGATCATTCAAGAATTTTACAAGCCTATAATTCCAAGCCCTTGGGGCTTGCTTCAACCCATACAAATCTCTCTTGAGCTTACATACATAATTTGGACTCACTTGATCTTTGAACCCATCTGGTTGCTCCATGTAGACTTCATCTGAAATGTAACCATTCAAGAAAGCATTTTTAACATCTAATTGAGACAACTTCCAACCTTTACAAGCAGCAATTGCAATGAGTGTCCTGATGGTTGTCATCTTTGCCACAGGACTATAAGTCTCATCATAGTCCACTCCATATGTCTGTGCATACCCTTTCACAACAAGTCTAGCTTTGTACCTAGACACACTTCCATCTGCAAATCTCTTTGTTTTGTAAACCCACTTACATCCAATAATCTTCTGACTATTAGGTTTAGGAACCAAATCCCATGTTTGATTCTCTATCAATGCATCATACTCCTCTTGCATAGCATCTTCCCAATTCTTCTTCCCTTTGGCTTCTTCATATGTAGAAGGGTCTTCATCTGCTTTTACCAAATAAGCATAATCTTTAGTAGTCAAAAATGAAGTGTCATAGCTATACCTTGTAGGTTGCCATTTGTGCCTAGATGATCTCCTAACTTCTGCACTTCTTGAGGTCTCTGGTTCATCACATTCTGGATCAAATCTTGGCCTCTCTTCAACTTCAATCTGCACTTCATTACTCTCACTTTCATCAAGTAATTGAATCTTTGCTTTACCTTTCCTTTGTTCCACTACTTCTTCATCATCTGCATGTACATTATATTTACCTGCATACCAAGTACCTTGCTCATCAAATGTAACATCCTTGGATACAATAAATTTCTTTGTGGATGGACTCCACAACCTGTATCCCATTTGCTTATCATCATAACCAATGAATACATACTTCTCTGCCTTAGGCTCCAACTTATGCCTCAATTGAGATGGCACATATGCATATGCCAAGCATCCAAATATTCTGCAATGATCCAAGGTAGGTTTCTTACCCCACCAAGCTTCATATGGTGTCATACCCTGCAAAGCTTTACAAGGCAATCTATTTACCAAATATGTAGCTGTATTAACAGCCTCAGCCCACAAATAATTTGGGCAATTCTTCTCTTTCATCATGGACCTTGCAAACTCAACAAGAGTCCTATTTCTTCTTTCTGCTACCCCATTTTGTTGAGGAGAGTACCTGCAAGTAACTTCTCTCTTTATACCTGCATTCCACAAATAATCATTGAACTCATTTGAAAAATACTCTCCCCCTCCATCTGACCTTAGTCTCTTCAATTTTTGACCTGTAATCCTTTCTGCATATGCATGATAGTGTTTAAATGTATTAAACACTTCTGACTTTTCCTTAATCACATAAATTGTGATCCACCTGGTAGCATCATCAACATATATGACATAATATCTTGAACCATTTATACTAAAGTCCTTTGAAGGACCCCACACATCTGTATGCACCAATTCAAGTCTTTCTGAATACATAAATCCATGCTTGGAATAGGATTGCTTATGAGCCTTACCTAATTGACATGCCTCACATCTGTATGTCATGTGTTGACCTGCAATGTTAGGCATTCCAAGCACTGAATCATTGTCAATCATTTCTTTGATACCTCTTTCATTAAAGTGTCCAAGTCTTTTGTGCCAAAGATCCAATTCTGACACCTTCTGCTCTCCATATGTGAACATAGCATGTCCAACATTTCCTTGTACCTTCAATGTGAAAAGCCTTCCTTCTTTCTTTCCTGCAATAACTTGTTTATACCCTTGACTAGGGTCTTCCACATAAACTCCATCATTGGTAAACCTTACCTCATAACCTTTTTCCACAATTTGACCTACACTGATCAAATTCTTTGGAATTGTGGGAACATAAAGTACCTTACTCAGAAGAGTGCTCCCATCCTTAGCCTTGACTGAACCAATTGACTTTACCTTATGCTTTGTATTATCACCTGTCTGAACTGTATGATTAATTGCATTATGATCTAGGTCAGTCATCAAAGCAATATTTCCACTTAAATGATTACTACATCCTGAATCAATATAGAACACTCTCATGTCCTCATGTGAGGTTTCACATGTATTCATAATGAGAGTCGAATCCTCCTTTTGATCTGATGCATAGTTGTAGTAGGTGTTATTATAGGATTGATTTTGGAAATTTCTTCCACCACCTCTTCCAAAAGAATTCCTACCACCTCTACCTCTAAAATTTCCTCTCTGAAATCTACCACCTCTTGCTCTTTGATTAAAGTTCTGATAATTACCATTGTTTTGATTATTGTGCCAACAATCATGAGATAGATGATTGGTCTTACCACATATCCAACAAGCTCTTGCATTATCTTTGTTGTTTCTGCCTCTTCCTCTACTTCTGCCATTTCCTCTTCCTCTTATGAAGTTTGCTTGGTTTGATGTACCTTCTTCTTCACCTGATTGTTGCTTCCCTTTGTTGGCTTTCTTCTTGTCTTTAGAATACATTGCATGACCTGCACTCTTATCAACATCTCCTTTGACATCATTCTCAAAAGTTAGCATATGACCTAACAATTGATTCAAATCAGGAGTAAAGTGATCTAATGAAAGTTCTGTAGATAAAATGAAAGGCTTCCACTTCTCATCTCCTCTTAGCCCTGTAAGTATTTGTCTTACCAATTTGTCTTCTTCAATATCTTCATCAACTGCACCTAAAGAATCTGCAATGTCCTTCATCTTTGTCACATAATCAGAGATTGATTGTGAGGCCTTCTTCTTGAAGGTAGTAAACTCTGCCCATAGTGAAGCCTTCCTTGATTTGGTTGTATTTTGGAAATGCTCTTCCAAAGCATTCCAAATGTCACAAGCACTCTCAAGTCCTCTAATGTGAGGAAGCAAATAGTCATTGACTGCCATGTAGATGATGCTTCTTGCTTGAGCATCCTTCTTCATCCAATTCTTCAAATATGCAAGCTCCTCCCTAGTTGGAACACTAGGATCTCTGAATTCTGGCTTTTCTTCATCTCCTGTGATGTATCCTATCAGATCTTTGCTCATAAGGTGAGCTTCCATCCTCATAGACCATGCAGGATAGTTCTCTCTATCCAACTTTTCAATTTGGAGACTATCTCCCATCTTTACTTCACCTGTAGCTTCAAATCTTTAACCTTTACAGATAATAAATGTACCTTTACTTTGAATGTTGCTCCTTCTGATCCTTTTGATGCTCTTTGTATGTCTTCCTTCAATCTTTCTTCAACCTTTACCCTTCTGCACTTTCAAAATGTAAAGATTTGTACTTCTGCAATAGTCGGAGTCTTCTTCTTCTCAATTTTGACACAACCTGCTCTGATACCACTGATGGAGAGTGTTAATCTCCAAAAGAACAAATTGACCTTGAATTTAGATCACCTCTATATCAAGATCAACTTTAGACTCCACCTAATTTAGAGAATCTTCACCAAATTATCAGGAAATTGATTACTCTGAAAAATTCAGTTTCTTCAGAAAAGTCTGCTGTAGATTAGTCACTCATTGACTAATCAATCCTGTAAAGTTTTTGATAAAACTTTGCACAACACTTCGCCTTAAGGTTGCGCAACTTTGCCAAGTTAAATCTCTCAAAACGATTAAGTACACACTGAGAAATGTGTGAAACAATTTACCTATGTCTGAAAATGCTTCTCTGCAATGGCGACTTTGACACCTGCAACTTCTTAGCACTGGTTCTCTCAACTCTGAACCCGTTTGATCAAGATCTTCTAGCCATAGATAGCTTACCTTCCAACTTAGATTTTGAGCCCTCACTTGTGTAAAACTTTACACTGTGGACTGAGCACTGACCATTTCTTTGAAGATGAAATGTGCGCCAGATTTTTCGACTCTCAGAACATCCTCACATATGAATGTTCCTAAACAAAATTCTCACAGCCTGATTGAAATTAATCTCTCAAATTCTAGCCATAGATAGATTAGCTATGGACTTAGATACGTGCAAAAGGATTCTTCAAAAGATTAAGCACAGAAGGAGAATGAGAAAGAAGATCGACGCGCAGAATTCTACAACATTTTCTTCTTCATTACTTTTCATACATATGGTTGATGATACATACAATGTTCATCACCTCTTCACCTATTCTTCTCTATCTGATCTATATCACTCTCTCTTACTATGAATACGTATCTATAGATATATATACGAGTCTAACTCGTCATCTTTTTCAAAATACATTGAACTATTTACAAGAGTAATATACAAAAGAAACATTTCTGATTCTATTTTCTTCCTCTGAAAGTAATCTTCATTCTTCCACATATCTTCTCACTTTGATCTTCATATAATCACTATTGATGATTGTTCTGCTCCAACACATATACATATACATATACATATACATATACATACACATATACATATACATATACATATACATATACATATACGTATACATATACATATACATATACATATACATATACATATACATATACATATACATATACATATACATATACATATACATATACGTATACATATACATATACGTATACATATACATATACGTATACATATACATATACATATACATATACATATACATATACATATACATATACATATACATATACATATACATATACATACACATATACATATACATATACATATACATCATTTGCGCAGCAACTTTGAGCATCATTTACGCAGCAACATCAGGCATGGGGTGTAGGCGTGGCATCCAATGTCTGATGGTAGCCATCATGTAGGCTACCGTTGGTGTGCCTGTTGGGGGTGTGATGGAGGGGTAATTTAGCCATTGTTTGCAATTATTATTGTTCTGAACTTTTATGGCAAATGCCTTCCATGATCTTGTGCGTTGCACTGGCCCAAAGCAAGGGTTATACTTCAAATGCATGGAAGCATGATCCCATGTTCGTAGCATCTCCGAATAGGTCTCAAGTAATTTTTGCCTCTAGATAGGTTGGAATATGGCACCTTTTCTAGCTTCATCGGGATGTCCTCTAGTTGGAACTGTGTTGCAAAGGAAGGATACCTATTGGTAACTCTTTTGATTTCAGCGTTGTAGTCTACCAATAGCACAAAATAGGGTTTATACTGTAACTCTGAGCTGGTCATTAAGCGCCTAGGAGCCAGGTGCTTGAAAAATTCTGATTGGAGTATGGTCTCCTCAATGGTTTTCATGGCCAGCATTTGAGTTGCTATGCGCTCGTCGTGAGTGTGGCCCATCTCTTCTACCTGCTTCATCCACGCAGGAGGGGGTTCCTCATATGTGTCCTGTCCCTCGTCATTGATTTTGCCTCCTGGGAGGGGTTGAGGCTCATAGTTGTCTTCAAATGTTTCCTCCACTGGAATGACAATAGCCTCCTCTTCTATTGGTTGATCGGGTGGAGAGGAGGGTCGTTCATATTGTAACAACTTAATCTTTAATTCTGCAATTTGTTGGCATAGCTCAAGTACCTCATTGGCCGTTGAAGAGTCGGGCTCTGGTGAAGTAGCAACATTGACCATCTCTTTAGGTTCTGTTGGGTGTGGTGGGGGCACTTGGGAGCTTCAGAGTTCCTTAACCTGGTCTGTCAGTTGGTCGTGTGCTTCCAAAAGGGTTGCATAGCCTTCCAATACCTGTTGAATGTGTTCTAAGGGGATAGCTTGAAATTTGGCAGGATCTATAGGTGCCCCTGAGGTGTTTTTGATGGCTGCTTCTAAATTCTGTTGATTCTGTTGTTATAGTCTTCTATTCTCTTCTTGAGCAGCTGCTAAGTGGCGGCGAAGTAAAGCCATGTTTCTTTGTAGTCTAGCATTGTGGGCAAGTTGATCTCTGAGTTGTTCTTCCATAGCCTTACCTGTCTCTGTATACTTGGCTTCAAGCTCTGCATTCGATTGTTGGAGGGCGGTCACCTCATGTTGTAATGCTGTATTACTCAGCTCCAAGGCCTTGACACGTGCCTGGAGGTGGGATGACAGAGTACAAATCTCTTTATTGTTTTCTTCCAACAACCTGTATTCCTGTTTAAGCTAAGCGGCAGCTTCAAGCATGGTGTCTAGTGCCAGACTAAATGAGGTGGATGCAGAGGTGGAGGTGAGCGATGCAAGGGGTTGGGAAATGGGGAAGGGAAAGGTGGATGTGGTGCTGACAATGGGTGTATGTGGTGATGTGCATGAAGTTACTAGTGGTGATGTTGAGACAAAAGTGTTGGTGAGTGGTCCGGTGGAGGGTGAAATGTCCATGGGATCGGACGTGATTGTGTGTGAAGTGTGACTTGCTCGAGGTCATCATACCATCCTCACGTCTTCGCGGATTGACATTAAAGGAGGTGCTACTCATCACTGAGCTACACCAAATTTTGGCACCGTTGTCGGGGATCGAGCTTTGAGGACGAGCATGTGATGGTAAGACGTAGAGTTATGACGTTGGCGTTGTAGGTAATTTCTTTACTTTCTCATTACTTTTCTCTTTCTTACTATACCATCATCATCACCATCATCATCCTCACCATATCCGATCTCCCCCTCCATCATCGCGAAAATCTCGGTTTTTTGATCATATCTCCTTTCCCCTTCCATTAAACTCATTTCACTTGTGAGAAAGAGAGAGAGAGAGCGATTTGTGTGCATTGTTTTTGCATGTTTCTTGAGTTTTCTTGCAGGATCTGGCTGTCCCATCATCTCCAGCACGTTGCGCAGGTACGAAAAATCTCGGTCTTGTCTCTCTGTCGCAGACATCTGTCGATCGCGATCGACAAAAAATTTGAGTTTTTGGTAAAACAAAGTACACCACCTTAATACACATGAAGAGTACATTCCAAATCACTAAACAAAAATAAAAAATTCCGCATTTTTCTGTCAATCACGATTAACACCATCGATCACGATTGACACCATCGATCACGATTGACAGCCACGATCGACAGCCTCTGTCAATCGCGACCGATAGACCTCATGACCGGCCAACTACCACGTAGGATTTAGTCAATCGCGATCGACACTGTCGATCGGGATCGACTAAAATTTGACGATTGACACCAAAACTCGCGTTGCCACATGTTGCTCTAGCACAATGGTGAGAACCACGTTAAGAAGCTCCACCTCCTTAATGTCAATCCGCGGAAGAGATAGGAGTGATATGAAGATCGTGAATGTGAGATGAAGGGAGAGCGATGGTGAGAAGCATAGAGATGCACACACACTACGAAGAGACAAGCAAGACACAATGGAAGGTGAGAAATCAACTCTATTGCTCAAGAACACTCTTACAAGCTCAAAATAGCTCTAAGCTCTTCTCTACTCAAACAAGCTAACCTCAAAAATGAGCTCTCTAGCTCTTTTTATAGATTCTAGACTAGTTTTGACCAGTTTCACATCTAGTGATCGGCATAGTTGAAAAATAGGTCCTAGATGCTATTTGAAAGGGTAAATGGTGTCTAAAAATAACCAAAATTGGTATGCTCATTCTACCTAAGCTCCTCAAGCTCGAGAACTCATCGGCTTGCACAAAATGGAGCTATAAATTACAGAAAGGGTTTTTCTATGTTACATATGGTACAAAAGTGATGAAAATCACTGTTGGAGGTTTTGAAAAGTATTTAGAAAATATAAATCTTTGAAAAATTGATTCGACTGACTCCCTGCTACTTCGTTATGCTTTGTCTTCACATGCTTGCGCGTCTTCTATGCCTCTGGCTACTACCAACACCCCCCTCCCTCTCGCTTCTGTCCTCCGCGACAGAACCTTGTTGTGAGGTCAGTCGGATATAATTCTGGAATAGTTCGTGAGCGAGGGTGTGTTCTGATATGTGAATGCCTCGGGCCAGATCTGCCTTGAGTTTCTCCCAATCAATGGGTTGCGGTTCATCTGCTGGTGGGAGTCGATAATGTGTGGAATATACCATCTGTTCACAGGCAAATAGTTGTAAGAGGTGTGTAGGCTTGCTGATGAATACTTCCGAATGGTATTCCCAAAAACCGGTTGTGAACATTTCTTCGAAGGTCTGCTTGTAGCACGCCAGTAAGTATTTGATTCTACAATGTCAGGCATAACACACCCGTAGCGATGGCGTTGTACTCATATCATATGCAAGATCTAGGTTACCATGCTCGAAGCCCGGGGTGTTTACATGTGGTTGCCTTGACGCGTCTGAAGACTTTAAAAACCATCTGCATCATGTCAAATATCTTGACAGTCATGTGCGCTGCTATATTGTCCATGTGTTTTAAGCGAGGGAGCCAGTGACGAATTGTTGCCATCATGTATCCGACTGTAGGTGGTCCGGTGGGTGGCCTGAAGTATGGGTAGTTTAGCCAATCCTGACATTGCTTGTTGTTTTGTACCTTAATCGCAAATGCCTTCCAGGAGTGGCGACGTGGAACTGGTCCCCAGCATGGGTTGTATTTTAAGTGTAGTGGTGCCTTGGCCCATGTACTCATCATCTCTGGATAATTCTGTAAGAGATCCTTGCACCAATCTGGTTGATAGATCTCTCCTTGCTGCACATCTAGTGGCAAATCTTCCGCCTCAAATTGAGTTGTGTGGGAGGGCTTCATGCATGTTTCTTTCTCTATGGCCAACTGATATTCCGCCATTAACATAAAATATGGTTTGTATTGTAGCTCATGCCCTGATATGTATCTGTGAGGGGCCAAATGAGCAAAATAAGGAGATTGTAAAATTCTTTCTTCAATCATTGCCATGGCGTGTAGCTGCACCTCTACCCTTGTTGAGTGGGTTGTTCCAAGTTCTTCGATCGTCTTCATCCATGCGGGAGTTGGAAGTCCGAAAGTCGTCTGGCCTTCAGTCGTGACGCATCCGCCTGGGATGGGTTGGGGTTCATACGCTTCTTCAAAAGTTTCCTCCACCGGAATAGTGACTATCTCTTCCTCTGCTGGTAGTTCTGGTGGGGAGTCTGGCCTGGGGGGTGCTTCATATATAGCTATCTATGATTGGAGCGTTGATACTTGGGCCCGTAATGCGTTGAGTTCCTCTAGGATGTCAGGAGATGGGTCCATAGGGGCTGGTAGTCCTTGTGGTATTGGTGCTCTTAGTTGCAATGTCTTGTGTTCATCTTTGAGCTTCTGAAACTCCTCGTTCATGCTATCGTACTCATCTAACAATCGGACATGATCATCTAACAACATTTTCATAGATTCTGAGAGCACGGCCTTAAAGCGACTAGGGCTCAATGGTTGGTCTGGTTGATCTAGGGTAGCCTCTAAATTCTCTCTGTTCTGTTCTTGTAATCGCTGATTCTCTTCTTTCGCTGCTGCCAGGTGTCTTCTGAGTAAGCCCATGTTCCTAGTGAGCGTTGCATTGCGAATAGTCTGTGCCCTTAACAAGTTATCGATATCCGTGATAGCTTCTTTTGTCTTTTCTTCACTTTCTAATTCAAGTTTGTGATATGCCTCTCGTAGCTCTTGGTATCTGGTGTTTAGTGAGGCATTCTCGATGGTCAATGAATCCAGCTGCGATTGTAGATCATTCGTTGTCTTCTGCAGCTGCTGATAATTAGTTCCAAGAGATGTGAACTCATCTCTTACTTGAGTCATGTAACAAGTATCCTAAACTTGAGTCACAATCTCACACAGAATAAGGGGTTTCAACACTACAAGATATAAAGAAGGCAAACATAGTATATGTAGAACAAGAAGAGAGAGAATTTTATTATCTGTGCAGATTTACAAGTAGTTCTGGTCTGCATTACAAAATCTATCAGATTGCTTCAATGTGAAGCCTCATCCACCTGACCACCCCTGAGCTGATCTCAATCCCAATCTCAATCACAATCACAATCTCAATCCCAATCTCAATCACAATCACAATCTCAATCTCAATCGCAATTCCAGAAGCCAAAAAATGATCGTAATGACTGTACGACCATCATCATTTTCTATCTCTCAGTCTTAATCTTTTTGGGATCTCCGCCTTTCGCCAGCGCACGACCAATCACGGCTTCCTAGACCCACACTTTTAGAATCTGCATGCTCCAAGATAGCGTCTTTTCGCATGTCTCATGCAAGACTTCCGGACCACCCATGCATCTACTTTTCATGTCCACCATCAAGAATCGTACCTTCAAAAATAGAGGTAATCCCTGCAACGCACTCACACACACGTCAGTCACCCAAAAATAGCCCATATATCCATGTGCGTTTTTTAAATCCGCGAACATGACTAAGATGAATGAATGAAGGCTTCTCTTTTTTTTTTTTTTTAAGTGTTGGAAAACGGCACTTTTCAAAACCCTGTAACTCAAAAACAGTGAGGAATCAGCTTGAGCTTGTGAGACACAAAAATATTCAGTTCTTAAATCTGTACAATAATGTTAGAGATGCCTCAGGTCCAAATCTGCTTTCAGATATCACTTTTGGGCCCTACAAAATCGAAAATTCTAGAGAGAGATGAAAAAACATGAAAAATCTCTTCATTAACCTATCTTCATGGAAGCAAATGAAACATAAAACATAGGAACTACAAAAAATTCAATCAAGTAAAGTTTTTCTACTAAGAATACTCTACCTTTCTCTCATACAACACTTTTTCAGATTCCTTCATCTTCATGCTCAAAATTAACATACAAATTTCATGCGACAACTTTCTAGAGAGAGAATGTAAAAACTTATTGCTACAAAATTTTGTAGACATGATCAAAATATCCTAAACATAAAATTTCATTATTACCTACATATCTTTTTTTTTTTTCCAGGTGGAAAATCAACGTGGCATCTTACAATTCTCCCCCTCTTTAAAGAAATCTGTCCTCAGAGTTGGAAAGAAGGATAATGTTCCATAAACTCATCTAAACCAACCCATGTTGAATCTTCAATAGGATATGCAAACCACTTTACTAAAATTTCCACTATTTCACGATTCCTAAGATGTCTAACTCTCCTATCCAATATAACTTCTGGTTCAAGTTCAAAAGTGGCATCTTCCTTCAACTTAGATTTGTCCTGCAAAACATGATCAGCATTAGGAACATACTTTTTAAGTAATCCAACATGGAAGACTGGATGAATTTTCAAAGTATTAGGTAGGTCAAGTAAATATGCAACAGAACCAATTTTCTTTAAGATTTTGAAAGGACCAGCATAACGAGGAGACAATCGACGATCTTTGCCTAAAACCAGATTTGATTTAGAAGGACTCACTTTCAAAAAAACCAGATCATTTGTTCTAAATTCCAAGGGCCTCTTTTTGAGATCATGATATAATTTCTGACGTTTTTGTGCATCTTTCATGTTTTTCCTTACCTTATTTAGCTCCAAATCCATGTTTTTAAGCATCTGTTTGGATATTTCAACCTGATTCTGTGAATTAAAAAGTGAATGCGGCAGCAAGCAATTATAACCATACATTGCTTCAAAAGGTGTCATCTTAATAGAGGAATGCCATGCACTATTATATGCATACTCAACCAAGGGCAAATATTCAGTCCAATTGTTTTGCTTATCATTCACATACATGCGTAACATATCCTCAAGCACCTTGTTAACCCTCTCGGTCTCACCATCGGTTTGAGGATGAAATGCAGTACTCATGCGTAATTCTGTTCCTATGGATTGAAATGTTGCTTTCCAAAAATTAGATGTGAACCTTGCATCCCTATCAGAAATTATAATTTTGGGTATACCATGTAACCTAAAAATTTCTTTTATGAAAAGTTTAGCAACATGCAAAGCTGTATTAGTTTTCCTCATGGGAAGAAAATGTGCCATCTTTGTAAGACGGTCCACGACAACAAAGATGGTATCATGCCCACTTCTGGTGACAGGCAACTTTGTTATGAAATCCATAGAGATGGATTCCCATTTTTGATCAGGCACATCTAATGGTTGTAACATGTCAGGACTCCTTTTAAATTCATTCTTAACCTGTTGACATTTCAGACATTCTTGGACATACCTCTTAATATCATATTTCATACGTGGCCAGTAATATGAAGCTTTCACTTTTGCATAAGTTCTAGAAAAACCAAGGTGTGCAGAGAAAGGTGCATCATGACAGGCATGCAAGATCTTTTCTTTCAAAACAGATTCTGAAGAAATACATAAACGAGAATTACAATACAAATCATTATTTCTCAAATGAAATTTTCCCTGAAACATAGAACCTCGATTCATACCCAAAAATTTGAAGATTGCTGCATAAAATAAATCTTCTTTTAATTCTTTTCCAATATCAAAACCAGAGGATAAAATAGAAATTGAACTGCATAGGGGTTTACGACTCAAAGCATCGGCCACCTTGTTTTCTTTTCTTGCTACGTATTTAATATCAAAATCATATTCACTTAGCAATTGGATCCATCGTTTTTGTCTATTGTTAAGTAAAGGTTGAGTAAATATGTATTTAAGGCTCTGATGATCTGTTCTTAATTCAAGCTTTACTCCTAGCAATAAGTGTCTCCAATGTTTAAGTGCGTGAACAACTGCAAGCATTTCTAAGTCATGTGTTGTATAATTTAGTTCATGTTTCCTTAATTTCCTTGACTCATAAGCCACTACCCTCCCTTTTTGTGAAAGAACGCATCCGATTTGGCTTCCACTAGCATCACATGCAACAATAAAAGGCTTCCCTAACTCAGGTATCTTTAACACACAATTTTCGATAACTTTCTGTTTTAATTCGTCAAACGCCTTTTGACACTCATCATTCCATGTGAACTCTCTATTTTTCTTTGTCAATTCTGTAAGAGGATTTGCAATTCGAGAAAACTCCCTAATGTGTGCCCTCTCATATTGTGCCAAACCAAGGAAGCTTCTCACATCCCTCACACATTTGGGTGTAGGCCAGTCAACTATGCTTTTAACTTTCTCAGGATCTATATGAATCCCTTCCTTAGAAACAACTCTCCCCAAATAACTCACTTCCCCTTTTGCAAAAAAACATTTACTCATCTTACCATATAGTTTATGCTCTCTTAGTTTTTGTAAAGTCTTCCTGAGATGCAATGCATGTTCATCATCATCCTTAGAATACACAAAAATATCGTCAAGAAAAAATAATATAAATTCATCGAGATATTCATGAAACACATTATTCATCAAACACATAAATGTTGCAGGAGCATTTGTTAATCCAAAAGGCAAAACTGTGAACTCGTAATGACCATATCGCGTTCTAAAAGCGGTTTTGGGTATGTCCTCAGACTTTACTCTAATTTGATGATATCCCGATCTTAAGTCAATTTTAGTGAATACTGTGGCACCACTCAATTGACTCAGTAGTTCATCTATGTGTGGCAGTGGATACTTGTTCTTAATGGTTTTCTTGTTCAATCCCCTATAGTCAACACAAAGTCTGTATGAACCATCTTTCTTTTTCTGAAACAAAACAGGTGCTCCCCAAGGTGAAACACTAGGTCTTATCAACTCCTTCTTCAATAGATCATCTAATTGGAGCTTCAACTCTTTCAATTCATCAATATTGAACCTATAAGGTGCTCTAGAATAAGGCTCACTTCCTGGATAAAGGTCTATAGCATGGTCAATTTTCCTAGGAGGAGGCATGCCCGGTAGATCATCAGGAAATACATCTGCGTACTCATCTAAAAGTTTTTTAACATATTCCGGTATTTCCTCTTCTTTCTTCTTCTCTTGAAGGTCATGCACATAAACCAAATATGTCTCACAACCCTGTCGAATACCCCTAATCAACTTTATTGCAGAAATAGGAGAAAAACTTGAATTACACTTGCCTGCAAGACGATGTTCCTTCCCTTGTATTTTCAAAGTAAGGATCCCGCTTGCACAATCAATCACGACACTGTTATGAACTAACCAGTCCATTCCAATGATTACATCACATTCTCTCATTTCAATTACATGGAAGGTACCCAAAAACTTATGTTCTCCTAACATAAAATCAAGATTCTGAATACAGCCTCGAGTATAGTGTATCCTACCATTAGCCATCTGTACAGGTCTTTTAGTCTACATCTCAATATGCAACCCTAAAGCTTCTGCCATCTTAAGTGAAAGGAAACAATTTGTACTACCCAAATCAATCAAGAAACTAACCTTACGTGAGAATATGTACCCCATAATCCTAATCACCGATGCCCATGAATGAGAAGAAGTTTTCATGCATTGAAGTCTAGGGCTAGAACACTTACCTTGATCATCCGCTTCCTCAATTGTCATGTTTTCTTTTTGTAGATGAGCTATCTTCGCTTGCATAGAACGGTTGATGGCCTTGTTTGGACATTCAAAAGTGCGATGTCCTTGTTCTCCACATCGAAAACAAAGTCCCAGCCTCTTAGCCTGCTCCAAGAAATCAGAATCACGTTGCCAATGCATAACTTCTTGCTTCTTAGGTGTATCCGTTTGCTTCGGCTTTGGTCTTCCTCCTTGACCGTTAATAGAGTTAGTCGATCTCTGTCCATTTTGATTTATTGAAATAGGTCTTGGGGGTCGAGGTCCTGTTGAGATAAACCTTGAGTTGAATGCCTTTTTCGTGGTAAACTTCTCCATCTTCTCAAAGTTTTCTGCTTTTGCAACCGCATCAAGAAAATCTACACAACCGGACCCCTTTACTTCATAGCAAAGCTCTTCCCGCAAACCCTCAATAAACTTGCCTTTCAGCACATCTCCAGAAACTTCTAGTGCATACTTATGTAAACGCAAAAATTTCTCCTTACATTCTTCAACAGACAAGTTATATATATCATCCTCATGCTGCTTGAAAGAGTAGAATTCCATTTTCTTTTCCATCCGATAATGTGGAGAACAATAACGATTCTCTGCTTGCTCTCGAGATTCTTTCCAGAGGATCGGACCTTCACATGTTCTTGTCTGTATATAAGATTTCCACCACAGTTTTGGGACTCCTCGTAGATGCAGAATTGCCACCTTTGCTTTTGATTCCTCACTAAATACGCGTAGGTCAAAGAAATCTTCAAGTTCCTCAATCCATGCTTCAAGATCCTCTCCAGTTTTCTTCTCACCATCAAATTCATTTAATTTTGCTCTTTTGAACACTTGCTTGAGTGCAGATTCACCTGCATCATCGTCCTCTTCAGGTTCACGTTGTCATCTAGCTCTACGTGCGTTTGATGTGCCCGCTCCATTACCACCTTCAGCATTGAGGTCCATGAAAGCATTTGCAATAGCCTCTTTTTGTTTGTTGGATCTTTCTTTATGTAATTCTGCATTCAATCTACGGATAAGCTCCTCTTGTTCTTCTATCTTCTTCTTCAAAGCCTGCATCTTGTCCCGGAATCCAACTCTGCTCTGATACCACTTGTAACAAGTCTCCTAAACTTGAGTCACAATCTCACACAGAATAATGGGTTTCGACACCACAAGATATAAAGAAGGCAAACAGAGTATACGCAGAACAAGAAGAGAGAGAATTTTATTATCTGTGCAGATTTACAAGTAGTTCTGATCTGCGTTACAAAATCTATCAGATTGCTTCAATGTGAAGCCTCATCCACCCGACCACCCCCGAGCTGATCTCAATCCCAATCTCAATCACAATCACAATCTCAATCCCAATCTCCATCACAATCACAATCTCAATCCCAATCTCAATCTCAATCTCAATCTCAATCGCAATTCCAAAAGCCGAAAAACGATCGTAATGACTGTACGACCATCATCCTTTTCTAACTCTCAGTCTTCGTCTTTTTGGGATCTCCGCCTTTCACCAGCGCACGACCAATCACGCCTTCCTAGACCCGCACTTTTAGAATCTGCATGCTCCAAGATAGCGTCTTTTGGCATGTCTCATGCAAGACTTCTGGACCACCCATGCATCTACTTTTCATGTCCACCATCAAGAATCGTACCTTCAAAAATAGAGGTAATCCCAACAAAGCACTCACACACACGTCAATCACCCAAAAATAACCCATATACCCATGTGCGTTTTCTAAATCGGCAAACATGAATAAGATGAATGAATGAAGGCTTCTCTTTTTTTTTTTTTTTTAAGTGTTGGAAAACGGCACTTTTCAAAACCCTGTAACTAAAAAATAATGAGAAATCAGCTTGAGCTTGTGAGACATAAAAATATTCAGTTCTTAAATCTGTACAATAATGTTAGAGACGCCTCACGTCCAAATCTGCTTCCAGTTATCACTTTTGGGCCTTGCAAAATCGAAAATTCTAGAGAGAGATGAAAAAACATGAAAAATCTCTTCATTAACCTATCTTCATGGAACCAAATGAGACATAAAACATAGGAACTACAAAAAAATCAATCAGGTAAAGTTTTTCTACTAAGAATACTCTACCTTTCTCTCATACAACACTTTTTCAGATTCCTTCATCTTCATGCTCGAACTTAACATACAAATTTGATGCGACAACTTTCTAGAGAGAGAATGTAAAAACTTATTGCTACAAAATTTTGCAAACATGATCAAAATATCCTAAACATAAAATTTCATTATTACCTACACATCTTTTTTTTTTCCAGGTGGAAAATCAACGTGGCATCTTACAATTCTCCCCCTCTTTAAAGAACTCTGTCCTCAGAGTTGGAAAGAAGGATAATGTTCCATAAACTCATCTAAACCAACCCATGTTGAATCTTCAATAGGAAATGCAAACCACTTTACTAAAATTTCCACTATTTCACGATTCCTAAGATGTCTAACTCTCATATCCAATATAACTTCTGGTTCAAGTTCAAAAGTGGCATCTTCCTTCAACTTAGATTTGTCCTGCAAAACATGATCAGCATTAGAAACATACTTTTTAAGTACTTCAACATGGAAGACTGGATGAATTTTCAAAGTATTAGGTAGGTCAAGTAAATATGCAATAGAACCAATTTTCTTTAAGATTTTGAAAGGACCAGCATAACGAGGAGACAATCGACGATCTTTGCCTAAAACCAGATTTGATTTAGAAGGACTCACTTTCAAAAAAACCAGATCATTTGTTCTAAATTCCAAGGGCCTCTTTTTGAGATCATGATAGAATTTCTGACGTTTCTGTGCATCTTTCATGTTTTTCCTTACCTTATTTAGCTCCAAATCCATGTTTTCAAGCATCTGTTTGGATATTTCAACCTGATTCTGTGAATTAAAAAGTGAATGCGGCAGCAAGCAATTATAACCATACATTGCTTCAAAAGGTGTCATCTTAATAGAGGAATGCCATGCACTATTATATGCATACTCAACCAAGGGCAAATATTTAGTCCAATTGTTTTGCTTATCATTCACATACATGCGTAACATATCCTCAAGCACCCTGTTAACCCTCTCGGTCTCACCATCGGTTTGAGGATGAAATGCAGTACTCATGCGTAATTCTGTTCCTATGGATTGAAATGTTGCTTTCCAAAAATTAGATGTGAACCTTGCATCCCTATCAGAAATTATACATTTGGGTATACCATGTAACCTAAAAATTTCTTTTATGAAAATTTTAGCAACATGCAAAGTTGTATCAGTTTCCCTCATGGGAGGAAAATGTGCCATCTTTGTAAGACGGTCCACGACAACAAAGATGGTATCATGCCCACTTCTGGTCACAGGCAACTTTGTTATGAAATCAATAGAGATGGATTCCCATTTTTTATCAGGCACATCTAATGGTTGTAACATGCCAGGACTCCTTTTAAATTCGTTCTTAACCTGTTGACATTTCAGACATTCTTTGACATACCTCTTAATATCATATTTCATACGTGGCCAGTAATATGAAGCTTTCACTTTTGCATAAGTTCTAGAAAAACCAGGGTGTGCAGAGAAAGGTGCATCATGACAGTCATGTAGGATCATTTCTTTCAAAACAGATTCTGAAGAAATACATAAATGAGAATTACAATACAAATCATTATTTCTCAAATGAAATTTTCCCTGAAACATAGAACCTGGATTCATACCCAAAAATTCCAAGATTGCTGCATAAAATAAATCTTCTTTTAATTCTTTTCCAATATCAAAACCAAAGGATAAAATAGAAATTGAACTGCATAGGGGTTTACGACTCAAAGCATCGACCAACTTGTTTTCTTTTCCTGCTAAGTATTTAATATCAAAATCATATTCACTTAGCAATTGGATCCATCATTTTTGTCTATTGTTAAGTAAAGGTTGAGTAAATATGTATTTAAGGCTCTGATGATATGTTCTTAATTCAAACTTTACTCCTAGCAATAAGTGTCTCCAATGTTTAAGTTCGTGAACAATTGCAAGCATTTCTAAGTCATGTGTTGTATAATTTAGTTCATGTTTCCTTAATTTCCTTGACTCATAAGCCACTACCCTCCCTTCTTGTGAAAGAAAGCATCCGATTTGGCTTCCACTAGCATCACATGCAACAATAAAAGGCTTCCCTAACTGAGGTATCTTTAGCACACAATTTTCGATAACTTTCTGTTTTAATTCGTCAAACGCCTTTTGACACTCATCGTTCCATGTGAACTCTCTATTTTCCTTTGTCAATTCTGTAAGAGGATTTGCAATTCGAGAAAACTCCCTAATGTGTGCCCTCTCATATTGTGCCAAACCAAGGAAGCTTCTCACATCCCTCACACATTTGGGTGTAGGCCAGTCAACTATGCTTTTAACTTTCTCAGGATCCATGAATCCCTTCCTTAAAAACAACTCTCCCCATATAAGTCACTTCCCCTTTTGCAAAAAAACATTTACTCATCTTACCATATAGTTTATGCTCTCTTAGTTTTTGTAAAGTCTTCCTGAGATGCAATGCATGTTCATCATCATCCTTAGAATACACAAAAATATCGTCAAGAAAAACTAATATAAATTCATCGAGATATTCATGAAACACATTATTCATCAAACACATAAATGTTGCGGGAGCATTTGTTAATCCAAAAGGCAAAACTATGAACTCGTAATGACCATATCGTGTTCTAAAAGCGGTTTTGGGTATGTCCTCAGACTTTACTCTAATTTGATGATATCCCGATCTTAAGTCAGTTTTAGTGAATACTGTGGCACCACTCAATTGACTCACCAGTTCATCTATGTGTGGCAGTGGATACTTGTTCTTAATGGTTTTCTTGTTCAATCCCCTATAGTCAATACAAAGTCTGTATGAACCATCTTTCTTTTTCTGAAACAAAACAGGTGCTCCCCAAGGTGAAACACTAGGTCTTATCAACTCCTTCTTCAATAGATCATCCAATTGGAGCTTCAACTCTTTCAATTCATCAATATTGAACCTATAAGGTGCTCTAGAATAAGGCTTACTTCGTGGATAAAGGTCTATAGCATGGTCAATTTTCCTAGGAGGAGGCATGCCTGGTAGATCATCAGGAAATACATCTGCGTACTCATCTAAAAGTTTTTTAACATATTCCGGTATTTCCTCTTCTTTATTCTTCTCCTGAAGGTCATGCACATAAACCAAATATGTCTCACAACCCTGTCGAATACCCCTAATCAACTTTATTGTAGAAATAGGAGAAAAACTTGAATTACACTTGCCTGCAAGACGATGTTCCTTCCCTTCTATTTTCAAAGTAAGGATCCCGCTTGCACAATCAATCACGACACTGTTATGAACTAACCAGTACATTCCAATGATTACATCACATTCTCTCATTTCAATTACATGGAAGGTACCCAAAAACTTATGTTCTCCTAACATAAAATCAAGATTCTCAATACAGCCTCGAGTATAGTGTATCCTACCATTAGCCATCTGTACAGGTCTTTTAGTCTGCATCTCAATATGCAACCCTAAAGCTTCTGCCATCTTAAGTGAAAGGAAACAATTTGTACTACCCGAATCAATCAAGAAACTAACCTTACGTGAGGATATGTCCCCCATAATCCTAATCACCGATGCCCTTGAATGAGAAGAAGTTTTCATGCATTGAAGTCTAGGGCTAGAACACTTACCTTGATCATCCGCTTCCTCAATTGTCATGTTTTCTTCTTGTAGATGAGCTATCTTCGCTTGCATAGAACGGTTGATGGCCTTGTTTGGACATTCAAAAGTGCGATGTCCTTGTTCTCCACATCGAAAACAAAGTCCCAGCCTCTTAGCCCGCTCCAGGAAATCAGAATCACGTTGCCAATGCATAACTTCTTGCTTCTTAGGTGTATCCGTTTGCTTCGGCTTTGGTCTTCGTCCTTGACCGTTAATAGAGTTAGTCGATCTCTGTCCATTTTGATTTATTGAAATGGGTCTAGGGGGTCGATGTCCTGTTGAGATAAACCTTGAGTTGAATGCCTTTTTTGTGGTAAACTTCTCCATCTTCTCAAAGTTTTCTGCTTTTGCAACCGCATCAAGAAAATCTACACATCCGGACCCCTTTACTTGATAGCGAAGCTCTTCTTGCAAACCCTCAATAAACTTGCTTTTCAGTGCATCTCCAGAAACTTCTAGTGCAAACTTATGTAAATGCAAAAATTTCTTCTTATATTCTTCAACAGACAAGTTATATCTATCATCCTCATGCTGCTTGAAAGAGTAGAATTCCATTTTCTTTTCCATCCGATAATGTGGAGAACAATAACAATTCTCTGCTTGCTCTCGAAATTCTTTCCAGAGGATCCGACCTTCACGTTTTCTTATCTGTATATAAGATTTCCATCACAGTTTTGCGACTCCTCGTAGATGCAGAATTGCCACCTTTGCTTTTGATTCCTCACTAAATACACGCAAGTCAAAGAAATCTTCAAGTTCCTCAATCCATGCTTCAAGATCCTCTCCAGTTTTCTTCTCACCATCAAATTCATTTAATTTTGCTCTTTTGAACACTTGCTTGAGTGCAAATTCACCTGCATCATCGTCCTCTTCAGGTTCACGTTGCCGTCTAGCTCTACGTGCGTTTGATGTGCCCGCACCATTACCACCTTTAGCATTGAGGTCCATGAAAGCATTTGCAATAGCCTCTTTTTGTTTGTTGGATCTTTCTTTATGTAATTCTGCATTCAATCTACGGATAAGCTCCTCTTGTTCTTCTATCTTCTTCTTCAAAGCCTGCATCTTGTCCCGGAATCCAACTTTGCTCTGATACCACTTGTAACAAGTCTCCTAAACTTGAGTCACAATCTCACACAGAAGGCAAACAGAGTATACGCAGAACAAGAAGAGAGAGAATTTTATTATCTGTGCAGATTTACAAGTAGTTCTGATCTGCGTTACAAAATCTATCAGATTGCTTCAATGTGAAGCCTCATTCACCCGACCACCCCCGAGCTGATCTCAATCCCAATCTCAATCACAATTACAATCTCAATCCCAATCTCAATCACAATCACAATCTCAATCTCAATCTCAATCTCAATCTCAATCTCAATCTCAATCGCAATTCCAGAAGCCGAAAAACGATCGTAATGACTGTACGACCATCATCCTTTTCTAACTCTCAATCTTCGTCTTTTTGGGATCTCCGCCTTTTGCCAGCGCACGACCAATCATGCCTTCCTAGACCCGCACTTTTAGAATCTGCATGCTCCAAGATAGCGTCTTTTCGCATGTCTCATGCAAGACTTCAGGACCACCCATGCATCTACTTTTCATTTTCTAAATCGGCGAACATGAATAAGATGAATGAATGAAGGCTTCTCTTTTTTTTTTTTTTTTTTAAGTGTTGGAAAACGGCACTTTTCAAAACCGTGTAACTCAAAAACAGTGAGGAATCAGCTTGAGCTTGTGACACACAAAAATATTCAATTCTTAAATCTGTACAATAATGTTAGAGACGCCTCAGGTCCAAATCTGCTTCCACATATCACTTTTGGGCCCTACAAAATCGAAAATTCTAGAGAGAGATGAAAAAACATGAAAAATCTCTTCATTAACCTATCTTCATGGAACCAAATGAGACATAAAACATAGGAACTACAAAAAATTCAATCAGGTAAAGTTTTTCTACTAAGAATACTCTACCTTTCTCTCATACAACACTTTTTCAGATTCCTTCATCTTCATGCTCGAAATTAACATACAAATTTGATGCGACAACTTTCTAGAGAGAGAATGTAAAAACTTATTGCTACAAAATTTTGCAGACATGATCAAAATATCCTAAACATAAAATTTCATTATTACCTACACATTTTTTGTTTTTTTCTCCAGGTGGAAAATCAACGTGGCATCTTACAATTCTCCCCCTCTTTAAAGAACTCTGTCCTCAGAGTTGGAAAGAAGGATAATGTTCCATAAACTCATCTAAACCAACCCATGTTGAATCTTCAATAGGAAATGCAAACCACTTTACTAAAATTTCCACTATTTCACGATTCCTAAGATGTCTAACTCTCCTATCCATTATAACTTCTGGTTCAAGTTCAAAAGTGGCATCTTCCTTCAACTTAGATTTGTCCTGCAAAACATGATCAGCATTAGGAACATACTTTTTAAGTAATCCAACATGGAAGACTGGATGAATTTTCAAATTATTAGGTAGGTCAAGTAAATATGCAACATAACCAATTTTCTTTAAGATTTTGAAAGGACCAGCATAACGAGGAGACAATCGACGATCTTTGCCTAAAACCAGATTTGATTTAGAAGGACTCACTTTCAAAAAAACCAGATCATTTGTTCTAAATTCCAAGGGCCTCTTTTTGAGATCATGATATAATTTCTGAAGTTTCTGTGCATCTTTCATGTTTTTCCTTACCTTATTTAGCTCTAAATCCATGTTTTCAAGCATCTGTTTGGATATTTCAACCTGATTTTGTGAATTAAAAAGTGAATGCGGCAGCAAGCAATTATAACCATACATTGCTTCAAAAGGTGTCATCTTAATAGAGGAATGCCATGCACTATTATATGCATACTCAACCAAGGGCAAATATTCAGTCCAATTGTTTTGCTTATCATTCACATACATGCGTAACATATCCTCAAATACCCTGTTAACCCTCTCCGTCTCACCATCGGTTTGAGGATGAAATGCAGTACTCATGCGTAATTCTATTCCTATGGATTGAAATGTTGCTTTCCAAAAATTAGATGTGAACCTTGCATCCCTATCAGAAATTATACTTTTGGGTATACCATGTAACCTAAAAATTTCTTTTATGAAAAGTTTAGCAACATGCAAAGCTGTATCAGTTTTCCTCATGGGAAGAAAATGTGCCATCTTTGTAAGACAGTCCACGACAACAAAGATGGTATCATGCCCACTTCTGGTCACAGGCAACTTTGTTATGAAATCCATAGAGATGGATTCCCATTTTTGATCAGGCACATCTAATGGTTGTAACATGCCAGGACTCCTTTTAAATTCGTTCTTAACCTGTTGACATTTCAGACATTCTTCGACATACCTCTTAATATCATATTTCATACGTGGCCAGTAATATGAATCTTTCACTTTTGCATAAGTTCTAGAAAAACCAGGGTGTGCAGAGAAAGGTGCATCATGACAGTCATGCAGGATCTTTTCTTTCAAAACAGATTCTGAAGAAATACATAAACGAGAATTACAATACAAATCATTATTTCTCAAATGAAATTTTCCCTCAAACATAGAACCTAGATTCATACCCAAAAATTCCAAGATTGCTGCATAAAATAAATCTTCTTTTAATTCTTTTCCAATATCAAAACCAGAGGATAAAATAGAAAGTGAACTGCATAGGGGTTTACGACTTAAAGCATCGGCCACCTTGTTTTCTTTTCCTGCTAAGTATTTAATATCAAAATCATATTCACTTAGCAATTGGATCCATCGGTTTTGTCTATTGTTAAGTAAAGGTTGAGTAAATATGTATTCAAGGCTCTGATGATCTGTTCTTAAGTCAAACTTTACTCCTAGCAATAAGTGTCTCCAATGTTTAAGTGAGTGAACAACTACAAGCATTTCTAAGTCATGTGTTGTATAATTTAGTTCATGTTTCCTTAATTTCCTTGACTCATAAGCCACTACCCTCCCTTCTTGTGAAAGAACGCATCCGATTTGGCTTCCACTAGCATCACATGCAACAATAAAAGGCTTCCCTAACTCAGGTATCTTTAGCACACAATTTTCGATAACTTTCTGTTTTAATTCGTCAAACGCCTTTTCACACTCATCGTTCCATGTGAACTATCTATTTTTCTTTGTCAATTCTGTAAGAGGATTTGCAATTCGAGAAAACTCCCTAATGTGTGCCCTCTCATATTGTGCCAAACCAAGGAAGCTTCTCACATCCCTCACACATTTGGGTGTAGGCCAGTCAACTATGCTTTTAACTTTCTCAGGATCTATATGAATCCCTTCCTTAGAAACAACTCTCCCCAAATAACTCACTTCCCCTTTTGCAAAAAAACATTTACTCATCTTACCATATAGTTTATTCTCTCTTAGTTTTTGTAAAGTCTTCCTGAGATGCAATGCATGTTCATCATCATCCTTAGAATACACAAAAATATCGTCAAGAAAAACTAATATAAATTCATCGAGATATTCATGAAACACATTATTCATCAAACACATAAATGTTGCAGGAGCATTTGTTAATCCAAAAGGAAAAACTGTGAACTCGTAATGACCATATCGTGTTCTAAAAGCCGTTTTGGGTATGTCCTCAGACTTTACTCTAATTTGATGATATCCCGATCTTAAGTCAATTTTAGTGAATACTGTGGCACCACTCAATTGACTCAGCAGTTCATCTATGTGTGGCAGTGGATACTTGTTCTTAATGGTTTTCTTGTTTAATCCCCTATAGTCAATACAAAGTCTGTATGAACCATCTTTCTTTCTCTGAAACAAAACAGGTGCTCCCCAAGGTGAAACACTAGGTCTTATCAACTCCTTCTTCAATAGATCATCCAATTGGAGCTTCAACTCTTTCAATTCATCAATATTGAACCTATAAGGTGCTCTAGAATAAGGCTCACTTCCTCGATAAAGGTCTATAGCATGGTCAATTTTCCTAGGAGGAGGCATGCCCGGTAGATCATCAGGAAATACATCTGCGTACTCATCTAAAAGTTTTTTAACATATTCCGGTATTTCCTCTTCTTTCTTCTTCTCCTGAAGGTCATGCACATAAACCAAATATGTCTCACAACCATGTCGAATACCCCTAATCAACTTTATTGCAGAAATAGGAGAAAAACTTGAATTACACTTGCCTGCAAGATGATGTTCCTTCCCTTCTATTTTCAAAGTAAGGATCCCGCTTTCACAATCAATCACGACACTGTTATGAACTAACCAGTCCATTCCAATGATTACATCACATTCTCTCATTTCAATTACATGGAAGGTACCCAAAAACTTATGTTCTCCTAACATAAAATCAAGATTCTCAATACAGCCTTGAGTATAGTGTATCCTACCATTAGCCATCTGTACAGGTCTTTTAGTCTGCATCTCAATATGCAACCCTAAAGCTTCTACCATCGTAAGTGAAAGGAAACAATTTGTACTACGCGAATCAATCAAGAAACTAACCTTACGTGAGGATATGTCCCCCATATTCCTAATCACCGATGCCCTTGAATGAGAAGAAGTTTTCATGCATTGAAGTCTAGGGCTAGAACACTTACATTGATCATCCGCTTTCTCAATTGTCATGTTTTCTTCTTGTAGATGAGCTATCTTCGCTTGCATAGAACGGTTCATGGCCTTGTTTGGACATTCATGTTGGTGCATTTTACCCAAGCCTACATGCTTGATATATTTGATATTATCCTCATTTGTAAGTCACATGAGTAGTCATGTGAACACCTCTTGTAAAAGAGTACATTCTCTGGTTTTCTAGTGCACACACATGTGTGGGGTCCAAGTAAGGAGCCATCTATATCAGGCTCAAGATATTATGTGTCTTTCATAGATGATTGTAGCAGGTGGACCATTCTGTTTCTCATGAAGCACAAGGATGAAGTGTTTAATTGCTTTAAGAAGTATATTGCTCTTGTTGAAAATCAAACAGGTAGGACTTTGAAAAGACTCAGATCAGATGGTGGAGGAGAATACTTCTCTTCTGAATTTGATGCCTTCTTGTATGAAAGAGGCATTAAAAGGGAATTCACTACATGGTATACACCCGAACTCAATGGTGTAGCAGAGAGGAGGAACAGAGCTATTGTCGAAGCTGCAAGGTCCATGCTCAACGAAAAGGGATTGTCGAACTACATATGGGCACAGGCTGTGTCGACAGCCACATATCTCATAAATAGACTTCCATCTAAGTCACTAGATGGAACCACTCCATATGAAGTGTGGAATGGCAGAAGACCTAGTCTAGAGCATTGCAAAATCTTTGGATGCTTAGCCTATGCTCACATTCCTTCTCAAGTAAGAGGGAAATTGGATCCCAAGGCAAAGAAGTGCATATTTATTGGTTATGACCAAAACCAAAAAGGATATAGATTGTACAATCCAACCAATAAAGGATTTCCTGTGAGTAGAGATGTAATTTTTTATGAAAATAAATCATGGTTTGATGATGACAGGAAAGTGAAGCTGCCGTATGACTTGGATGAAGACTTTCCATCACTTCAACCAAAGGAGCCAAAGCAGATTGAAGAAAGTGATTCGGAGATTGACCTAGAAGACTTGGAAAGACTAAAGCTATGGAAGAACAAAGGTAAAACAAAGATGCAGGATGCTACATATGGACCAGAGAGCTCAGATCAACCACTTAGAAGGTCTTCAAGGGAGAAGAAGAAACCAGAAAGGTTTGGTTATGATACTTCTTTGGTCACCAAGCACTCAGTCTACATTGCAAAGGATTCAACCAATGAAGAACCTACCACATTCGAAGAAGCACAAAGCAAGAAAGCTTGGAGAGATGAAATGGATGAAGAAATGGAAGCCTTGAAGGAGAATGACACTTGGGAGCTTGTACCTAACAAGCCATCTATGAAGATAATCGGATCTCGATGGATATACAAAATCAAGAGGAATCCAAATGGAAGTATAAAAAGACACAAAGCAAGGTTAGTTGCTAAAGGGTTTGCTCAAACCCATGGTATTGATTATGAGGAGACTTTCTCTCTTGTTGCAAAAATGCCTACAATTAGGGTTCTCATTAGTCTTGCTGCATCTAGAAATTGGAATCTTTATCAACTTGATGTAAAGAATGCTTTCTTGAATGGATGGATTTCTGAGGAAGTGTATATGGCACAACCTCCTGGATATGAGGATGCACATCATCCTAACTATGTATGCAAACTAAAGAAAGCTTTGTATGGATTGAAGCAAGCTCCAAGAGCTTGGAATTTCAGATTGGTGACTTATTTGCAGGACCAAGGATTCAAAGCTAGCAAGGGGGATACCTCTTTGTTCATAAAGAGGAATGGATCTGAAGTGATCTATTTATGTGTGTATGTTGATGATATTATTATCACAGGCAATGATCTTGAAGGAATCAAACAAGTAAAGAGTCAAATGAAGGAGGAGTTCAAAATAAGTGACCTCGAACCACTCACTTATTTTCTTGGATTGGAGTTGATCTACACAGATTCAGGTATATACATCACACAAAGGAAGTATGTACATGACATGCTCGTCAAGTTCAAGATGGAAAATACCAAGTGTGCAGGTACACCTATGGAGCAAAATCATAAGCTTAGTGCTTATGAAGGAGAGCCAATTGAAGACATCACAAGCTATCAAAGCTTGGTTGGAAGTTTGAACTATGCAACACTCACAAGAGTGGATATATGCTATAGTGTTAGCATATTGAGTCAGTTTATGCATAATCCGAGAAGACCACATATGGAAGCGGCCAAGCGAGTCCTCAAGTACCTAAAGGGGACCATGAATGAAGGTTTGTTCTATTCATATACTTCAGATATTGAGCTAAAGGTCTACTCAGATGCAGATTGGGCCGGATCTAAAGATGATAGAAGAAGCACATCAGGGTATATATCATTTGCAGGTTCAAAAATCATTTCTTGGTCATCGAAGAAGCAACCAACCGTGGCATTATCTTCTACCGAAGCTGAACATAGAGGTTTGGCTAATGCAACTCAAGAAATCATGTGGTTAAAGGCTTTGTGCACAGATCTTGGACTTCATTCTTCAACACCTCACATTTTTTGTCACAACACAAGCTCACTACATCTAGCAGCTAATCCGGTATACCATGCTAGAACCAAGCATATTGAAGTCCAGTACCATTACGTAAGGGAGAAGCTAATGAGCAAGGATATTCAACTATCCTATGTCTCTAGAGATATGCAATGTGCGGACATGTTGACTAAAGCTCTTGATGGTACAAAATTATGTAGATTCAAGTTGATGATTGGCTTGCAGGAAATCAAGGACAATTGAAGACTTATTTGAAGCCAAGCATGTTAGGCTTGAGGGGGAGCTGTTGATGCATTTTACCCAAGCCTACATTCTTGATATATTTGATATTATCCTCATTTGTAAGTCACATGAGTAGTCATGTGAACACCTCTTGTAAAAGAGTACATTTTATCTCTTGTAAATGGAAAAAGAAAAAAGAAAAAGGATGGCTTACCTCATCCATGATGTAAAAGAAAATTCGTAGCTCCAACTACCAAAATCACGAATTTTTGAGCTGAGGGAATCTCTCCTAACTTTGGGGATCACTTTTAGGTGGAGCCATTTGAATTCGAATTCAAAACTCCCTCCAAGAATAGCTATAAAAGGAGCAAGAAGGAAGAGGCGATTAGCAAGCCTTGTACGTGACCACTTGATGTCATTTTGTAGAGATTGAAGAGCTTACTCCATAGCTCTATCATTCTACTCCCATTCTGCAAAGATTCATTGCCAATGTGGTTGTAATCATATGTGAATCTATACATCTATCACCATTTACTTCTCTGTTTTGTTCTCTGTTATACTCACTCAGAGTAGTACCTTCAGAAGGTCATATCTTGAGTTCTACTGAATTTTTTTCAGTGATTTACCTTGCGTTGGATAGCTTGTACTGTCTACTTTGTGCATATAAATTTTCAAGGTCATTGGATCAATACTTTTGGAGATATCTGCATTTTACTTCGTACTGGTCTATCTCTGCAGAGCCCCGAGAATTGTGGGAATGTTCTAGAAATTGATGAAACTTGTTCTCAGTGCTCCGTCCATCATTTGAAGTGTTTTAACTTGGATTAGGAAGCTTGCTAAGTCTATTTGCTATGCCCAAAAGGAATTTTTCTAATTCCTACCAGGTTGAGAGCACTGTTCATTTTTTCCAGCAGGTGTATGTCCAAAAATAGCAAGTTTTGGGAGCTAGTCATTTCGCAACTAGTCTGTCTTGACTTAAACTTTTGGGATACATGTTCCAAAGTACTTGGCTGATATTTTGGTGGATTTAGGAAGCTCAAAGGGTCTACTAATCAACTCTGAAGTCTCAGTTGTCTGGTGTGAAGTTGGTTGTAGCAGCACCTACTCATCTTTGGATTGCATCCACCATCTCTCTTCACAGTGGTATCAGAGCATAGTCAAGCAACATGGGAGATGGATTTCCATCAACAATTGACAAATTGGATCGAAACAACTACCCTGCATGGTCTCTAAGGATGTAGGCTTACCTTCAAGGGAGGAATCTATATGGATTCATATCCGGAGATGAAGCAATGCCAACCATGAGGAACAAAGGGCAACCATCACATGAAGAAGTGGAAGGACTTTCGAATTGGTGTTCGAAGGATGCACTTGCAAGGTCCTATATATTCTAAACTCAATCTCTGATTTTCTTTTACCTCATGTCAAGGGATGCAAGACATCAAGAGAGACCTGGAATGCACTTGCTTCTTTCTTCTCTTCCAACCCTCGAGCAAGGAAGAACCAATTGTGGATGGAGTTCACAACAATGAAGAAACGCCCGAAGCAAAATGTGACTGATTATGTCACAAAGATGAAGGAGATTTCCGACCAACTTGGAAGCATTGGAGAGGTAACTGAAGAGGAGCAAATCATAAGACAAATCATGAATGGAATCAAAGCATACGACAAGTGGGAGTCATTCACAATAGCCATGGATTTATACATGGATATGCATGTACCCGACCTCAACACACTCATGGGCCAACTCTTCACTCATGAAGCAAAGATTAGCAAAGGTGGTGAGTCCTCAAGAGGTAATCAAACTTCTGCCTTATATTCTGATAAAGCTAAGGTCAAGGACAAGTCAAAGAATAGGAAGAATGAAGATGAAGGAAGCTCTTTCCAAGCAAACTTTGTAGGTAGAGGAAGAGCTAGAGGAAGAGGCAGAGGTGGAAAGCAAGGCAGGGGGAGATTCCAATCATCTCAACCTTACAACATATGTGGCTTATCTAACCATACTACTGAAGAATGTTTCAGGAACCCGAGGAACTCAAGAGGAAGAGGATTCAATAGAGGTGGCTATGGATCAAATAGAGGTAGATACAATGGAGGCTACAACAACAACAACTACTACAACAACAATTACAACAACAACAACAACAACTATCAAAGTGGCCATAGAGGAAGAAGAGATTACAATAACTATGCACAGGACCAAAGTCAAGAAGATTCATTATTGATTATGAATCTATCAGCGAAGAAGGGTGAGGATGATGATCACATATTTTACATTGATTCGGGATGCTCGAACCATGTAGCAGGAAATGTGGCTTTACTTTCTGATTTGGAAGATCCTCATAACAAGCATGAAGTGCAGACAGGAGATGATACAAAGCACTCAGTGGAGAAGATAGGTAATGTGAAGACATCAGATGGGAATATGAATCTCTTAAGCAAAGTCTTGTATGTCCCTACAATTACCAAAAATTTAATAAGTGTTGGACAGATTGTTGAAAAAGGATTGCAGGTTAGATTCAACCGATTTGGAGCATATGTTGAAGACCCAAGGCAAGGCTTTCAAAGGATTGCCAAAGGAGAAAAGACAGGAAGGCTTTTCACTTTTGAAGTGGAAGATACAAAGAACATAGCTTTGTTTAGCTATGGATCTCAAACTCTAACAGAGTTGGAGATATGGCACAAAAGGCTTGCTCACATTGGTGAGAGGAGACTCAAACAGATTTGCAGGGACCAAAGTGTACTTGGTTTGCCTAATATCACAAGGCAACACATGATTTATAAGTGTGAAGCTTGTCAACTCGGCAAGGCTCATAGACAACCTTTCAATAAGAAAGGATATATGTATCAAAATCCTTTGGATCTAGTGCACACAGATGTGTGGGGTCCAAGTAAGGAGCCATCTATATCAGGCTCAAGATATTATGTGTCTTTCGTAGATGATTGTAGCAGGTGGACCATTCTGTTTCTCATGAAGCACAAGGATGAAGTGTTTAATTGCTTTAAGAAGTATATTGCTCTTGTTGAAAATCAAATAGGTAGGACTTTGAAAAGACTTAGATCAGATGGTGGAGGAGAATACTTCTCTTCTGAATTTGATGCCTTCTTGTATGAAAGAGGCATTAAAAGGGAAGTCACTACAAGGTATACACCTGAACTCAATGGTGTAGCAGAGAGGAGGAACAGAGCTATTGTCGAAGCTGCAAGGTCCATGCTCAACAAAAACGGATTGCCGAACTACCTATGGGTAGAGGCTGTGTCGACAGCCACATATCTCATAAATAGACTTCCATCTAAGTCACTAGATGGAACCACTCCATATGAAGTGTGGAATGGCAGAAGACCTAGTCTAGAGCATTGCAAAATCTTTGGATGCTTAGCCTATTCTCACATTCCTTCTCAAGTAAGAGGGAAATTGGATCCCAAGGCAGAGAAGTGCATATTTATTGGTTATGACCAAAACCAAAATGGATATAGATTGTACAATCCAACCAATAAAGGATTTTCTGTGAGTAGAGATGTAATTCTTTATGAAAACAAATCATGGTTTGATGATGACAGGAAAGTGAAGCTGCCGTATGACTTGGATGAAGACTTTCCATCACTTCAACCAAAGGAGCCAAAGCAGATTGAAGAAAGTGATTCGGAGATTGACCTAGAAGACTTGCAAAGACTAAAGCTATGGAAGAAAAAAGGTAAAGCAAAGATGCAGGATGCTACATATGGACCGGAGAGCTCACATCAACCACTTAGAAGGTCTTCAAGGGAGAAGAAGAAACCAGAAAGGTTTGGTTATGATACTTCTTTGGTCACCAAGCACTCAATCTACATTGCAAAGGATTCAACCAATGAAGAACCTACCACATTCGAAGAAGCACAAAGCAAGAAAGCTTGGAGAGATGCAATGGATAAAGAAATGGAAGCCTTGAAGGAGAATGACACTTGGGAGCTTGTACCTAACAAGCCATCTATGAAGATAATCGGATCTCGATGGATATACAAAATCAAGAGGAATCCAGATGGAAGTATAAATAGACACAAAGCAAGGTTAGTTGCTAAAGGGTTGGCTCAAACCCATGGTATTGATTATGAGGAGACTTTCTCTCCTGTTGCAAAAATGCCTACAATTAGGGTTCTCATTAGTCTTGCTGCATCTAGAAATTGGAATCTTTATCAACTTGATGTAAAGAATGCTTTCTTGAATGGATGGATTTCTGAGGAAGTGTATATGGCACAACCTCCTGGATATGAGGATGCACATCATCCTAACTATGTATGCAAACTAAAGAAAGCTTTGTATGGATTGAAGCAAGCTCCAAGAGCTTGGAATTCCAAATTGGTGACTTATTTGCAGGACCAAGGATTCAAAGCTAGCAAGGCGGATACCTCTTTGTTCATAAAGAGGAATGGATCTGAAGTGATCTATTTATGTGTGTATGTTGATGATATTATTATCACAGGCAATGATCTTGAAGGAATCAAACAGGTAAAGAGTCAAATGAAGGAGGAGTTCAAAATAAGTGACCTCGGACCACTCACTTATTTTCTAGGATTGGAGTTGATCTACACAGATTCAGGTATATACATCACACAAAGGAAGTATGTCCATGACATGCTCGTCAAGTTCAAGATGGAAAATACCAAGTGTGCAGGTACACCTATGGAGCAAAATCATAAGCTTAGTGCTTATGAAGGAGAGCCAATTGAAGACATCACAAGCTATCAAAGCTTGGTTGGAAGTTTGAACTATGCAACACTCACAAGAGTGGATATATGCTATAGTGTTAGCATATTGAGTCAGTTTATGCATAAGCCGAGAAGACCACATATGGAAGCGGCCAAGCGAGTCCTCAAGTACCTAAAGGGGACCATGAATGAGGGTTTGTTCTATTCATATACTTCAGATATTGAGCTAAAGGTCTACTCAGATGCAGATTGGGCCGGATCTAAAGATGATAGAAGAAGCACATCAGGGTATATATCATTTGCAGGTTCAAAAATCATTTCTTGGTCATCGAGGAAGCAACCAACCGTGGCATTATCTTCTATTGAAGCTGAATATAGAGGTTTGGCTAATGCAACTCAAGAAATCATGTGGTAAAAGTCTTTGTGCACAGATCTTGGACTTCATTCTTCAACACCTCACATTTTTTGTGACAACACAAGTTCACTACATCTAGCAGCTAATCCGGTATACCATGCTAGAACCAAGCATATTGAAGTCCAGTACCATTACGTAAGGGAGAAGCTAATGAGCAAGGATATTCAACTATCCTATGTCTCTACAGATATGCAATGTGCGGACATGTTGACTAAAGCTCTTGATGGTACAAAATTAAGTAGATTCAAGTTGATGATTGGCTTGCAGGAAATCAAGGACAATTGAAGACTTATTTGAAGGCCAAGCATGTTAGGCTTGAGGGGGAGGTGTTGGTGCATTTCACCCAAGCTTACATGTTTGATATATTTGATATTATCCTCATTTGTAAGTCACATGAGTAGTCATGTGAACACCTCTTGTAAAAGAGTACATTTTATCTCTTGTAAATGGAAAAAGAAAAAAGAAAAAGGATGGCTTACCTCATCCATGATGTAAAAGCAAATTCGTGGGTCCAACTACCAAAATCACGAATTTTTGAGCTGAGGGAATCTCTCCTAATTTTGGGGATCACTTTTAGGTGGAGCCATTCGAATTCGAATTCAAAACTCCCTCCAAGAATAGCTATAAAAGGAGCAAGAAGGAAGAGGCGATTAGCAAGCCTTGTACGTGACCACTTGATGTCATTTTGTAGAGATTGAAGAGCTTACTCCATAGCTCTATCATTCTACTCCCATTCTGCAAAGATTCATTGCCAATGTGGTTGTAATCATATGTGAATCTATACATCTATCACCATTTACTTCTCTGTTTTGTTCTCTGTTATACTCACTCAGAGTAGTACCTTCAGAAGGTCATATCTTGAGTTCTACTGAATTTTTTTCAGTGATTTACCTTGCGTTGGATAGCTTGTACTGTCTACTTTGTGCATATAAATTTTCAAGGTCATTGGATCAATACTTTTGGAGATATCTGCATTTTACTTCGTACTGGTCTATCTCTGCAGAGCCCCGAGAATTGTGGGAATGTTCTAGAAATTGATGAAACTTGTTCTCAGTGCTCCGTCCATCATTTGAAGTGTTTTAACTTGGATTAGGAAGCTTGCTAAGTCTATTTGCTATGCCCAAAAGGAATTTTTCTAATTCCTACCAGGTTGAGAGCACTGTTCATTTTTTCCAGCAGGTGTATGTCCAAAAATAGCAAGTTTTGGGAGCTAGTCATTTCGCAACTAGTCTGTCTTGACTTAAACTTTTGGGATACATGTTCCAAAGTACTTGGCTGATATTTTGGTGGATTTAGGAAGCTCAAAGGGTCTACTAATCAACTCTGAACTCTCAGTTGGCTGGTGTGAAGCTGGTTGTAGCAGCACCTACTCATCTTTGGATTGCATCCACCATCTCTCTTCACAGTGGTATCAGAGCATAGTCAAGCAACATGGGAGATGGATTTCCATCAACAATTGACAAATTGGATCGAAACAACTACCCTGCATGGTCTCTAAGGATGTAGGCTTACCTTCAAGGGAGGAATCTATATGGATTCATATCCGGAGATGAAGCAATGCCAACCATGAGGAACAAAGGGCAACCATCACATGAAGAAGTGGAAGGACTTTCGAATTGGTGTTGGAAGGATGCACTTGCAAGGTCCTATATATTCTAAACTCAATCTCTGATTTTCTTTTACCTCATGTCAAGGGATGCAAGACATCAAGAGAGACCTGGAATGCACTTGCTTCTTTCTTCTCTTCCAACCCTCGAGCAAGGAAGAACCAATTGTGGATGGAGTTCACAACAATGAAGAAAAGCCCGAAGCAAAATGTGACTGATTATGTCACAAAGATGAAGGAGATTTCCGACCAACTTGGAAGCATTGGAGAGGTAATTGAAGAGGAGCAAATCATAAGACAAATCATGAATGGAATCAAAGCAGACGACAAGTGGGAGTCATTCACAATAGCCATGGATTTATACATGGATATGCATGTACCCGACCTCAACACACTCATGGGCCAACTCTTCACTCATGAAGCAAAGATTAGCAAAGGTGGTGAGTCCTCAAGAGGTAATCAAACTTCTGCCTTATATTCTGATAAAGCTAAGGTCAAGGACAAGTCAAAGAATAGGAAGAATGAAGATGAAGGAAGCTCTTTCCAAGCAAACTTTGTAGGTAGAGGAAGAGCTAGAGGAAGAGGCAGAGGTGGAAAGCAAGGCAGGGGGAGATTCCAATCATCTCAACCTTGAAACATATGTGGCTTATCTAACCATACTACTGAAGAATGTTTCAGGAACCCGAGGAACTCAAGAGGAAGAGGATTCAATAGAGGTGGCTATGGATCAAATAGAGGTAGATACAATGGAGGCTACAACAACAACTACTACTACAACAACAGTTACAACAACAACAACAACTATCAAAGTGGCCATAGAGGAAGAAGAGATTACAATAACTATGCAGAGGACCAAAGTCAAGAAGATTCATTATTGATTATGAATCTATCAGCGAAGAAGGGTAAGGATGATGATCACATAATTTACATTGATTCAGGATGCTCGAACCATGTAGCAGGAAATGTGGCTTTACTTTCTGATTTGGAAGATCCTCATAACAAGCATGAAGTGCAGACAGGAGATGATACAAAGCACTCAGTGGAGAAGATAGGTAATGTGAAGACATCAGATGGGAATATGAATCTCTTAAGCAAAGTCTTGTATGTCCCTACAATTACCAAAAATTTAATAAGTGTTGGACAGATTGTTGAAAAAGGATTGCAAGTTAGATTCAACCGATTTGGAGCATATGTTGAAGACCCAAGGCAAGGCTTTCGAAGAATTGCCAAAGGAGAAAAGACAGGAAGGCTTTTCACTTTTGAAGTGGAAGATACAAAGAACATAGCTTTGTTTAGCTATGGATCTCAAACTCTAACAGAGTTGGAGATATGGCACAAAAGGCTTGCTCACATTGGTGAGAGGACACTCAAACAGATTTGCAGGGACCAAAGTGTACTTGGTTTGCCTAATATCACAAGGCAACACATGATTTATAAGTGTGAAGCTTGTCAACTCGACAAGGCTCATAGACAACCTTTCAATAAGAAAGGATATATGTATCAAAATCCTTTGGATCTAGTGCACACATATGTGTGGGGTCTAAGTAAGGAGCCATCTATATCAGGCTCAAGATATTATGTGTCTTTCCTAGATGATTGTAGCAGGTGGACCATTCTGTTTCTCATGAAGCACAAGGATGAAGTGTTTAATTGCTTTAAGAAGTATATTGCTCTTGTTGAAAATCAAACAGGTAGGACTTTGAAAAGACTTAGATCAGATGGTGGAGGAGAATACTTCTCTTCTGAATTTGATGCCTTCTTGTATGAAAGAGGCATTAAAAGGGAAGTCACTACAAGGTATACACCCGAACTCAATGGTGTAGCAGAGAGGAGGAACAGAGCTATTGTCGAAGCTGCAAGGTCCATGCTCAACGAAAAGGGATTGCCGAACTACCTATGGGCAGAGGCTGTGTCGACAGCCACATATCTCATAAATAGACTTCCATCTAAGTCACTAGATGGAACCACTCCATATGAAGTGTGGAATGGAAGAAGACCTAGTCTAGAGCATTGCAAAATCTTTGGATGCTTAGCCTATGGTTACATTCCTTCTCAAGTAAGAGGGAAATTGGATCCCAAGGCAGAGAAGTGCATATTTATTGGTTATGACCAAAACCAAAATGGATATAGATTGTACAATCCAACCAATAAAGGATTTTCTATGAGTAGAGATGTAATTTTTTATGAAAACAAATCATGGTTTGATGATGACAGGAAAGTGAAGCTGCCGTATGACTTGGATGAAGACTTTCCATCACTTCAACCAAAGGAGCCAAAGCAGATTGAAGAAAGTGATTCGGAGATTGACCTAGAAGACTTGGAAAGACTAAAGCTATGGAAGAACAAAGGTAAAGCAAAGATGCAGGATGCTACATATGGACCGGAGAGCTCACATCAACCACTTAGAAGGTCTTCAAGGGAGAAGAAGAAACCAGAAAGGTTTGGTTATGATACTTCTTTGGTCACCAAGCACTCAATCTACATTGCAAAGGATTCAACCAATGAAGAACCTACCACATTCGAAGAAGCACAAAGCAAGAAAGCTTGGAGAGATGCAATGGATGAAGAAATGGAAGCCTTGAAGGAGAATGACACTTGGGAGCTTGTACCTAACAAGCCATCTATGAAGATAATCGGATCTCGATGGATATACAAAATCAAGAGGAATCCAGATGGAAGTATAAATAGACACAAAGCAAGGTTAGTTGCTAAAGGGTTTGCTCAAACCCATGGTATTGATTATGAGGAGACTTTCTCTCCTGTTGCAAAAATGCCTACAATTAGGGTTCTCATTAGTCTTGCTGCATCTAGAAATTGGAATCTTTATCAACTTGATGTAAAGAATGCTTTCTTGAATGGATGGATTTCTGAGGAAGTGTATATGGCACAACCTCCTGGATATGAGGATGCACATCATCCTAACTATGTATGCAAACTAAAGAAAGCTTTGTATGGATTGAAGCAAGCTCCAAGAGCTTGGAATTCCAAATTGGTGACTTATTTGCAGGACCAAGGATTCAAAGCTAGCAAGGCGGATACCTCTTTGTTCATAAAGAGGAATGGATCTGAAGTGATCTATTTATGTGTGTATGTTGATGATATTATTATCACAGGCAATGATCTTGAAGGAATCAAACACGTAAAGAGTCAAATGAAGGAGGAGTTCAAAATAAGTGACCTCGGACCACTCACTTATTTTCTTGGATTGGAGTTGATCTACACAGATTCAGGTATATACATCACACAAAGGAAGTATGTCCATGACATGCTCGTCAAGTTCAAGATGGAAAATATCAAGTGTGCAGGTACACCTATGGAGCAAAATCATAAGCTTAGTGCTTATGAAGGAGAGCCAATTGAAGACATCACAAGCTATCAAAGCTTGGTTGGAAGTTTGAACTATGCAACACTCACAAGAGTGGATATATGCTATAGTGTTAGCATATTGAGTCAGTTTATGCATAAGCCGAGAAGACCACATATGGAAGCGGCCAAGCGAGTCCTCAAGTACCTAAAGGGGACCATGAATGAAGGTTTGTTCTATTCATATACTTCAGATATTGAGCTAAAGGTCTACTCAGATGCAGATTGGGCCAGATCTAAAGATGATAGAAGAAGCACATCAGGGTATATATCATTTGCAGGTTCAAAAATCATTTCTTGGTCATCGAAGAAGCAACCATGGCATTATCTTCTACCGAAGCTGAATATAGAGGTTTGTCTAATGCAACTCAAGAAATCATGTGGTTAAAGTCTTTGTGCACAGATCTTGAACTTCATTCTTCAACACCTCACATTTTTTGTGACAACACAAGCTCACTACATCTAGTAGCTAATCCGGTATACCATGCTAGAACCAAGCATATTGAAGTCCACTACCATTACGTAAGGGAGAAGCTAATGAGCAAGGATATTCAACTATCCTATGTCTCTACAGATATGCAATGTGCGGACATGTTGACTAAATCTCTTGATGGTACAAAATTAAGTAGATTCAAGTTGATGATTGGCTTGCACGAAATCAAGGACAATTGAAGACTTATTTGAAGGCCAAGCATGTTAGGCTTGAGGGGGAGCTGTTGGTGCATTTTACCCAGGCCTACACGCTTGATATATTTGATATTATCCTCATTTGTAAGTCACATGAGTAGTCATGTGAACACCTCTTGTAAAAGAGTACATTTTATCTCTTGTAAATGGAAAAAGAAAAAAGAAAAAGGATGGCTTACCTCATCCATGATGTAAAAGCAAATTCGTGGCTCCAACTACCAAAATCATGAATTTTTGAGCTGAGGGAATCTCTCCTAACTTTGGGGATCACTTTTAGGTGGAGCCATTCGAATTCGAATTCAAAACTCCCTCCAAGAATAGCTATAAAAGGAGCAAGAAGGAAGAGGCGATTAGCAAGCCTTGTACGTGACCACTTGATGTCATTTTGTATAGATTGAAGAGCTTACTCCATAGCTCTATCATTCTACTCCCATTGTGCAAAGATTCATTGCCAATGTGGTTGTAATCATATGTGAATCTATACATCTATCACCATTTACTTCTCTGTTTTGTTCTCTGTTATACTCACTCAGAGCAGTACCTTCAGAAGGTCATATCTTGAGTTCTACTGAACCTTTTTCAGTGATTTAACTTGCGTTCGATAGCTTTTACTGTATACTTTGTGCATACAAATTCTCAAGGTCATTGGATCAATACCTTCGGAGATATCGGCATTTTACTTTGTACTAGTCTATCTCTACAGAGCCCCGAGAATTGTGGGAATGTTCCAAAAATTGATGAAACTTTTTCTCAGTGCTCAGACCATCATTTGAAGTGTTTTAACTTGGATTGGGAAGCTTGCTAAGTCTATTTGCTATGCCCAAATGGAATTTCTCTAATTCCTACCAGGTTGAGAGCACTGTTCATTTTTTCCAGCAGGTGTATGTCCAAAAATAGCAAGTTTTGGGAGCTAGTCATTTCGCAACTAGTCTGTCTTGACTTAAACTTTTGGGATACATGTTCCAAAGTACTTGGCTGATATTTTGGTGGATTTAGGAAGCTCAAAGGGTCTACTAATCAACTCTGAAGTCTCAGTTGGCTGGTGTGAAGCTGGTTGTAGCAGCACCTACTCATCTTTGGATTGCATCCACCATCTCTCTTCACAATTCAAAAGTGCGATGTCCTTGTTCTCCACATCGAAAACAAAGTCCCAGCCTCTTAGCCCGCTCCAGGAAATTAGAATCACGTTGCCAGTGCATAACTTCTTGCTTCTTAGGTGTATCCGTTTGCTTCGGCTTTGGTCTTCCTCCTTGACCGTTAATAGAGTTAGTCGATCTCTGTCCATTTTGATTTATTGAAATAGGTCTTGGGGGTCGATGTCCTGTTGAGATAAACCTTGAGTTGACTGCCTTTTTCGTGGTAAACTTCTCCGTCTTCTCAAAGTTTTCTGCTTTTGCAACCGCATCAAGAAAATCTACACATTCGGACCCCTTTACTTGATAGCGAAGCTCTTCCCGCAAACCCTCAATAAACTTGCTTTTCAGCGCATCTCCAGAAACTTCTAGTGCATACTTATGTAAACGCAAAAATTTCTCCTTATATTCTTCAGCAGACAAGTTATATCTATCATCCTCATGCTGCTTGAAAGAGTAGAATTCCATTTTCTTTTCCAGCCGATAATGTGGAGAACAATAACGATTCTCTGCTTGCTCTCGAAATTCTTTCCAGAGGATCGGACCTTCACGTGTTCTTGTCTGTATATAAGATTTCCACCACAGTTTTGCGACTCCTCGTAGATGCAGAATTGCCACCTTTGCTTTTGATTCCTCACTAAATACGCGCAGGTCAAAGAAATCTGCAAGTTCCTCAATCCATGCTTCAAGATCCTCTCGAGTTTTCTTGTCACCATCAAATTCATTTAATTTTTCTCTTTTGAACACTTGCTTGAGTGCAGATTCACCTGCATCATCGTCCTCTTCAGGTTCACATTGCCGTCTAGCTCTACGTGCGTTTGATGTGCCCACACCATTACCACCTTCAGCATTGAGGTCCATGAAAGCATTTGCAGTAGCCTCTTTTTGTTTGTTGGATCTTTCTTTATGTAATTCTGCATTCAATCTACAGATAAGCTCCTCTTGTTCTTCTATCTTCTTCTTCAAAGCCTGCATCTTGTCCCGAAATCCAACTCTGCTCTGATACCACTTGTAACAAGTCTCCTAAACTTGAGTCACAATCTCACACAGAATAATGGGTTTCGACACCACAAGATATAAAGAAGGCAAACAGAGTATACGCAGAACAAGAAGAGAGAGAATTTTATTATCTATGTAGATTTACAAGTAGTTCTGATCTGCGCTACAAAATCTATCAAATTGCTTCAATGTGAAGCCTCATCCACCCGACCACCCCCGAGCTGATCTCAATCCCAATCTCAATCACAATCACAATCTCAATCCCAATCTCAATCACAATCACAATCTCAATCTCAATCTCAATCTCAATCGCAATTCCAGAAGCCGAAAAACGATCGTAATGACTGTACGACCATCATCCTTTTCTAACTCTCAGTCTTCGTCTTTTTGGGATCTCCGCCTTTCACCAGCGCACGACCAATCACGCCTTCCTAGACCCGCACTTTTAGAATCTGCATGCTCCAAGATAGCGTCTTTTCGCATGTCTCATGCAAGACTTCCGGACCACCCATGCATCTACTTTTCATGTCCACCATCAAGAATTGTACCTGCAAAAATAGAGGTAATCCCTGCAACGCACTCACACACACGTCAATCACCCAAAAATAACCCATATACCCATGTGCGTTTTCTAAATCGGCGAACATGAATAAGATGAATGAATGAAGGCTTCTCTTTTTTTTTTTAAGTGTTGGAAAACGGCACTTTTCAAAACCCTGTAACTCAAAAACAGTGAGGAATCAGCTTGAGCTTGTGAGACACAAAAATATTCAGTTCTTAAATCTGTACAATAATGTTAGAGACGCCTCAGGTCCAAATCTGCTTCCAGATATCACTTTTGGGCCCTGCAAAATCGAAAATTCTAGAGAGAGATGAAAAAACATGAAAAATCTCTTCATTAACCTATCTTCATGGAACCAAATGAGACATAAAACACAGGAACTACAAAAAATTCAATCAGGTAAAGTTCTTCTACTAAGAATACTCTACCTTTCTCTCATACAACACTTTTTCAAATTCCTTCATCTTCATGCTCGAAATTAACATACAAATTTCATGCGACAACTTTCTAGAGAGAGAATGTAAAAACTTATTGCTACAAAATTTTGCAGACATGATCAAAATATCCTAAACATAAGATTTCATTATTACCTACACATCTTTTTTTTTTTCCAGGTGGAAAATCAACGTGGCATCTTACAAGTCATACACGTGAACATTTGTCGAAATGCAGTGTCTATAGTGGGTGATAATATTAGTGATGGAGTGAATGCAGTTGTGGTGTATGTGGATGTTGATGCAAAGGGTAAGGGAAATGGGGATGGGAATTTGGATGCAGTGGTGATCGTGGAAAAATTGAGGTGCCTAAATATGGTGGTGCCATGAATGAAGTGAGTGGTGGTGTGGTGGGCAGTGATATATCCATGTCGCTGGATGTGGTGTCCAGTGCGGTGACTGTGAATAATGGCGTGAGAGTGGGTGCGTGGGTGGGTGTAAATACAAGATTTACAAAGGTTGAAGAGTAATTTACAGTGGGGGTCTCCTATAGGCCATGGTGGAAAGGGGAAAGAGGAATTACGGTAGGTCGGGGAGGTGATACAGGGGAGAAGGTTAATGGACGTGGGAATGGGAAAAGGGGTCTTGGAGGTGTGGGGAAGGATGGAGGGAAAATTGGAGTGGATAGAAAGGTGGATGTTCTAGGAGGAAAACTAGGTGGGGTGGTTGCGGACATGGTGAGAGGAATGGATGTTACATGGGCTTCTGCTACTTCTTCGTGGAAAGAAGTGGATGTTCTGGGAGAAGGAGGGTGTATAGGGGAGACTGGATGGACGGGAGGTGAAAGAGGAGCGGTTGGGGTGGTGAGTACTTCGGTCACGGAGGTGATATGTATAGTAGTAGTGTGGGGCGGTGAGTCGATTACAATGGTGTCTTCTGCCAATGAACCTTCAGGGACGAGACGTGCTTCACTGGCTTGTTCTGAAGAGTGGGCGCCTGTGGGTACACGAATGTATTCACCAGGTTTGGTTAGTAAGCGAACGCTGCGGGGGTCATACTGCAATAACGGTTTCCTCTGCAAATATCTTAAGGCTTCTGTGGATCCCACTGATTTGACTAGCTCCCTGAAGCCTCTGATGTATACTTCTTCGAAACCGCCTGAGACAAGTTCGTGTTCTATAGGTGCTTGGCTCTCTTCCTCCGTTAACTTCTTACGTGCCCAAAACTTTTTCCATAGTACGATACAACTTTTTGATGGCCAGCGTATAAGCTTTTGCTTCAGAGGTTTCATCTTCATGCGTACTGGTATCACCTTGGGTGTCGGTTTGTTGTCCTTGTTCATCTATCTGTACATTTTCATGGGATTCATGAGTGCCTTGGCTGGCTTCATCATCGGCTTCATCTTCATCGGTTTTTGTTCTTTCTTCCTCGGAACTAGACACTACTTGTCCTTGTGGTTGATCTCGGGGCGTGGTTGGGTAGCTTGGACATTCATATTCCTGAGAGAAAATCTGGCCTTCTGAAAACTGAAATTCATTGGAGAAAGCATCCTGCATTTCAAAATCAAAGGTTGTATCCAGTGGCTTTGCTTCTAGGTTGGGTATCGAAAAAGAAAAAGATTCCGCACCAATAGTGGTGGGAACTTCTGCTACAGTGGTGGTAGGTCTTGGGACACTGGCTACTTGAGGAGCGACTGTGCTGGTAGTGCCCTCCGTTACAACTGGTCTTGATAACCGTATGCGAATAGGTTGTACCATTGGAGTGGCTTCTGTCGGAGACTGCTCTGGAGAGGGTTGTGGTGAGGGTGATTCTGGCACCTGAAGGGAGGGGATAGTTCCTCTCATTCGCTTTCCTGCTCGTCCTTTGCTGGCCTTCCTAGCTTTCTTTGTTGTTCCCTTGAATGGTAGATTAGTCGGGGTGGGAGTTATCTTAGACAATGGGTTAGGAGAAGACTTCTGGATACGTTTCGGTATCCACTTCCTAAGAGTTTCTGAGCGGGTGGAATGTTTCTGCTGAGGGACAAAAGGTGATATCGGATGTGGTGGTATGGAGGGGTGAAGAGATTTCTGAGGGGTATATATTACATGGCTTGAGGGTTGAGCTATAATACACTGTTTGGGTACCCAAATCTGCATGGGTTTGGGTCGATTCATAAGGTACTTCTTGGCGATCCAAATTTGTCGAATGTTCGTATTCGTAGAAGAAGGTCGAGGAGATGTTGGATATTGATTCTGCTTCTGCCTTGACTTCTTCTTTTCAATGTCTGCGTTGTTGAAATTTGTCGGTGGTTTCTGTCCTTTTGGCACCCATATTTGCCTCTTACTTTGTGATATTGCCACTGCTGCTTTCTTCCTTGTGTCGTCTGATATTGTCGTCGGTCTGGGTTCCTTCGTCGTGGTTGACTCCTTTGTGGTTGAGGTTGAGAGGTCAGATGGACACTCTGCTTTGGAAAAGAAGGGAGGTTCAACACTTGCGAAACCTGCCCATTAGGAAGTGCTCCATTTTGTATCTTTAATCTAGGTCAGTCCGTAGTAAGTGTGGAAGGATGGGCACTGCAGGGTGTTTTGCCCATGTGGCTGCTGATGAAGTCCACCTGACCTGCAATTGTCCCCATTTGTCCGCCGATTGTGCCCATTTGTCCACTGATTGTGCCCATTTGGCCACTAATGGTCCCCATTTGTCCAAGCGGTTGGGCGGTTGCCCCTTCTAGTTTGCAAGAAGCCCAAGGGAAAATCTCCTGACGTCCTTTTGATTGATAATTGTCCATCGCCAAGCCCGCGTGGGTTGGTGTAGACGTGACGTGACTCATCTGACCAAAGATCTTCCGGTCTTCCTTCGCATGCTGTTCATATGGTCTAGGGTTACATATCTCAGAAGGAGGGTTGTTAGGGAAGTCAAGCAGTATCACTCGCTTCTGATCTAAGGTTCCAATCTGTAAGGAGCCTTGTCTAAGATTTAGGTCCACTGAGTGATCGTATAGCCAATCTTGGCCAAGGATTAGGGGTTCTATCAGGTCGTCATCATGGCACACTAGTAGCTTCAATGTCAAGGTCACATCATGTATGAGGATCGGAAGATCCACGTCACCCATGCAAGGGGTTTCCATGCCTCCTAGCCCTATGAGGTATGCCTCAATTGGCCGCATTTCTATTCCTGAGTCCTTATAGTGGGACCATCTAATCGCACTAGTCACAACACCTGAGTCAATTAAAGTCCTGAGCTCTTGGCAAGGGTTGCCGTGCTCTAGCCTGACTATAATGAATGGTCTCCGATCCACTATGCTAGGTTGAGTACTTGACTTTGCTTGACACATGGCCATGGGGTATCTGGGTGATGTTTCCAGATGGTTATAATGTTCCCTCCCTAGTCCTTGTCTTCTTAACTTCATGTGCTTAATGTGTCCTATGGCTTCTGCCTGAGCTTCAGCACGTATTCTATTTTCTTCCTCCTTACGCTTCTTTGCCAACGTGAGTCATCTAAGCATATCCTCAGTAAGAGGTTCTTGGTATAGCCTGACTCTACAGCCACTAATATAATTAGGCATTATGTCTCCTTCTAAGGTGGCTAATTGTACTGCTCCACTTGTCGAGAGTCTGTTAATGATCATCGGTCCATAACCTCGCTTTTCTAACTTTCGTGCATGTTGTTTCAGCGTATATACTAGGACTAAATCTCCTTCTTTCAAGCCTTTATCTTTCACATGCGCATCAAAATATGCTTTATGTCACTTCTTTGCTGCGTATATTCCTGATGCTGCTCTCAGCCTGGTTTCTCCTAATCATTCCATGTCCATTATTCCTACTGATAATTCATGGCTGGTCCACTGATGTTCTTGTGCAACCTTAAGGGTCGGTATCAAGAAGTCCAAAGGAAGCACAACATTCTGACCAAAAACCATCTGAAAGGGAGTTGCATTGAGTACGGTCTTGTAGGCCACTCGATATGCCCAAACAGCGTGGTGTAACTGTTTGTCCCAATCTGAACGTTTGTTGTTCACGAGTTTCGTCAATACGTTACAAAGGATCTTGTTAATGCTTTCAGCTTGACCATTGGCCTGAGGATGATATGGTGCGGATTTCTTGTGAATCACCATAAAATCCTCAAGTTTTTTGCTTTGGTTGCTCTGATGCCCAAGAAGCCGTGCTTCCCAAGCCTTGCGTCCTTCATTGCCTTGCTTTGCACCTTGCTTTGTTTGCCCTTGATTGCCCTTGCTAGACCTAGAAAAATCCAATATTAGACCAATTTCACAAATGGATGATCAAGCACTTGAGTATATACACTTTCTAGCCCCTTAACCTTTGGCAAAATTTTCTTCCAAAGCCCCCCTTCTTTCCTAGTCCCACACTAGGTCAACCTCAAATTTGGTTATCTAAAAATCAATGTATTCTTTATGAAAAAACAGTTGAGGCCACGTAGTACTCGTAATCGCGATGGTCCGAAGGAGCGAACAGTCGGGATGGTTTGAAAGTGAATGATCGCGATGGTGTGAATGTGAACTGTTGCGATGGTGTGGATGAACCGTCGTGATGGTCCAATCAATGAGCAATCGTGATGGCATAGGTCAACGGTCAACGGGACAATCGCAATGGCGTGAGCCCGTCGCGATGGTCACAAATCACGATGGCGTGAGCCAATCGCGATGGTTCAAATGTCGAGGCGTCACGATGGTCTGAGGGTATCGTCGCGATGGTCTAGCTTGTCACGTGGCAGCATCGACGCAATGGCATGAGCCAATCGCGATGGCGTGGGGTTAACGGGATCTTCATGATGGCCCAAGTGAACCATCGCGATGGCTCAAGTGAGCCGTCGCGATGGTGTGAGACCGTCGCGATGGTTCGGCCGAGCCGTCGCGATGGCATGAGCCAATCGCGATGGTGTGACACAATCGCGATGGTCTGAGCCAATCGTGATGGTCTGAGCCAATCGCGATGGTCCACCAAAGTATGAATTTTGCAATTGCGTTTGTGGATCTGTGTATGCACGTGTGTTGCTACCTCGTGGTGAACTCGCTTACCAAAAATTCCGAAGTTGGTAGACCATCGCGATGGTCTGACACACTTGTCAGATCTCTGACAGAAAGTGAAATTTTACCTTTTCCAAGCTTTCATGATGCACTGAGCTCTGTACCTGCAAGAAAACTCAAAAACACAGTAGCACATGCAAGCACAAAATCTCGCTCTCTCTCTCTCGCATGCACAAATGAGGGGAAATGAGGAGAATGGGTGGATATGGTGAATTTTCTGATTTTTTTGGAGTTCAAGATGATGATGCAGTGATGAAGATGGATTGTGGGGGAGATGAGAAACACTAAAAACAAACTAAAAACAACAACAAAAATTGAAATTTTTACCTTCCAACACCACTTCTTGCTATACTCTTACCATCACACATTCGTCCTAGACTCGATCCCCGGCAACGGCGCCAAATTTGGTGTTGCTCTAGCACAATGGTGAGAACCACGTTAAGAAGCTCCACCTCCTTAATGTCAATCCACGGAAGAGATAGGAGTGATATGAAGATCGTGAATGTGAGATGAAGGGACAGCAATGGTGAGAAGCACAGAGATGCACACACACATACACACACACTACGAAGAGACAAGCAAGACACAATGGAAGGTGAGAAATCAACTCTATTGCTCAAGAACACTCTTACAAGCTCAAAATAGCTCTAAGCTCTTCTCTACTCAAACAAGCTAACCTCAAAAATGAGCTCTCTAGCTCTTTTTATAGATTCTAGACTAGTTTTGACCGGTTTCACATCTAGTGACCAACATAGTTGAAAAATAGGTCCTAGATGCTATTTGAAAGGGTAAACGGTGTCTAAAAATAACCAAAATTGGTACACTCATTCTACCTAAGCTCCTCAAGCTCGAGGACTCCTCGGCTTGCACAGAATGGAGCTATAAATTACAGAAAGGGTTTTTCTATGTTACATATGGTACAAAAGTGATGAAAATCACTGTTGGAGGTTTTGAAAAGTATTTATAAAATATAAATCTTTGAAAAATTGATTCGACTGACTCCCTGCTACTTCGTTATGCTCTATCTTCACATGCTTCCGCATCTTCTATGCCTCTGGCTGCTGCCAACACCACGTGTCCATCGCGACGGACACATCTCCGATCGACTAAAATCACGACGAAAATTGCGTAGAAAGTGTCGATCGCGATTGACACCATCGATCGCGATTGATAGGACTCACGACCGACTCTGTCGATCGCGATTGACACTGTCAATCGTGACTGATGTGTCGATCATGACCAACAGGCCCTGATGCACCTCTTAGCCCAAGGGAAAGTGTCTCATACAACCTTGTATCTTGCTTAAGTTACTCAACGTTGACTTGCTTGGCCTATTCTGAATTCACCATAATACCCAGATGTAGCTATGGAAGGGAAGGGAGAAGGTGACCCGAATGCATGCAAAATTCAATGTCTGACTCTTGGGGTCACACTGTACCCTTCCTCATGCCAACAATTACCCCCACTCTACTTACCCACTAACTTCCTCTTACTTTCTCTTTGCTCTGTTCCTTTTCCTCTTACACTCATGCAACACACACACTCACACCTATGTTCATATGAACATTTGCACGCACTTTCACTCTCACGTACTCTCACTTACTCTCGTACCCAAACGCACACAATCTCATACTTCTATTCTCTTATCTATGTTGCTCTTCCTCGCACTATTCCTCACTCCTTCTTTCTCTCTCTTGTGTGCATACATATGCTTTCATACACTCATGCAACACACACACTCACGTAGTCTTGCACCCAAACACTTATACACACATCATCTCCCCAACTCCATTTCACTTGGACACGTGTAATACATAAATTTATCTTCATATCCATGCATGATTTTCCCATAATTCTTGTTACATCACTTCGTGTATCCTTCTTGGTCAGTTCAATCCTTCAACAACGATCCTAAAGATACTAACTATATTACATAGCAAGTAAAACTCATGCAACTGAGAGAGTGAATTAAGGATTTTTATTTTGTTATGAAAGCCTTGTCACATCGAGTACCCTAAGCAGCAAGTTATGTATTTCATGTGCATCATATATGGTTTGAAGTGCCGAGAAAAACGACGTGCAATCTACCTCAGCAATTTGCTTTACATGAGTGTTAAAGTAGCGATCAATCATCAGATCATACTGGTTCAGCACATCTACACAACACTCTCTTAAGAAGCGGCACAATCCTCTCGAGCTCACACCTTTACTGTACTACTTTTTTTTTCAAGAAATATGCTGAACAAATTCTATTCATCCAATCTTTCCACAAAAGAAAATAACATGTACTCACATATACCAAATGATAATTCCTTTCGAGTACACCGTTTGTGCCAGCACTTGCGTAAAGTTCATTCAGTCTGTCATAAGACACAAGTGAATTCATCTGAAATATCCTTCATGCACCACATATGTAGAGCTTTATCTCTTCCATCAATTCTTTGACGTTAGTGTTGTCGAAACTGCCGTTTCCTTCATGCATTAGATAAGGGGTTCTTTCCTGACTTCTGGAGAGGACTGCTCTTTCACGCCCTTCGAATTTTGATCACTACATTGGATATGTAGTCCTCCTTAGGTGGTTTCTTCACAATGAAGACACACTATCTGTCTGCCGAATCATACACTTCCTCTGCAGCAGAGAAGAAAGGATCCACTTCCCAACGGTGAAAGTCCCTCGTCATAAGACCCTCTCAAGGAATAAAAGATGGAGAAGAAACACCGCATAGAAGCGGTCGAATGATATCCTGACAGACGAATTAAGCGGCTTGAAGTAGAGTCACTAAAAGAGTCTGGCGAGATGAATCAAGGCACTCCTCTGTGTTCATTTCAAAGCAAGTGCCAGCAGCCCATGTCAAGGTGTAGCGAAAAGCAAAAATACACTTACGACAAGGGGGGGAAAGATTTCGACATGACAATAAAGATATCCCCAATCATTTGGTCTTGAGTTGTGCATATCTTTGACGCCTATCCGTTGGAGTTGTTGATCGTCATGTGAGCACAGCCGACATTAAAAGAAGATATAAGACTTCGTTACCTGCGAGATCATACGGGATACCTCAATTTCTTCAGAACTTTAGAGGAATTTGTGCTTTCCCCATATCACTTGTCTGGCTTTCTGCTCGGAGTTGCGAAGCTCTCCCCGAGATGTCACTCAAAGTGGAAAAGGAAGAAATGTGCCCTCTATGCCTGCATACAGCAAGCCCACAATGCCCAGCTTGTTTCCATACGAGCGACCTCTATGTCTTGAAGCGTTAAGAACTTGATTAACTCTAAGTTTGAGTGTATCATCTTTCTCTGTAGCACGCAAACAAAACTCCTCATGGAAGAGCTGCCAACCCCTGATCTCACGTCCTCAGGATCTTCATACTACTGTTCCATTCACGCTTCAGCAGCAGCATAACAGAGACGACCCCCTTTCCCTCACGTCTGTGCCCTGTCTTTAATCATCTTCCTTCCTCCGAGCTTAGCGGCCCTACCAGCACGTCTCCTCCCTTTGATAGCTTCTGATGGAAGGCGGGCAGACCTCCGCCCATTCCCCCCTCTTGCTTTTGTCCTCTTCGCAGCTTCCTCCACCAAAAAGCGAAACCCCCCCAACTGCTCCATTTATTTTTAGCTTTGCACAAAAACTTCCTTTGTCATCATCTCCTACCATGTGACCACTACCCTAAGCAGCAAGTTATGTATTTCATGTGCATCATATATGGTTTGAAGTGTCGAGAAAATGACGTGCAATCTACCTCAGCAATTTGCTTTACATGAGTGTTAAAGCAGCGATCAATCATCAGATCATACTGGTTCAGCACATCTACACAACACTCTCTTAAGAAGCGGCACAATCCTCTCGAGCTCACACCTTTACTGTACTACTTTTTTTTTCAAGAAATATGCTGAACAAATTCTATTCATCCAATCTTTCCACAAAAGAAAATAACATGTACTCACATATACCAAATGATAATTCCTTCGAGTACACCGTTTGTGCTAGCACTTGCGTAAAGTTCATTCAGTCTGTCATAAGACACAAGTGAATTCATCTGAAATATCCTTCATGGACCACATATGTAGAGCTTTATCTCTTCCATCAGCTCTTTGACTTTAGTGTTGTCGAAACTGCCATTACCTTCATGCATTAGATAAGGGGTTCTTTCCTGACTTCTGGAGAGGACTGCTCTTTCACGCCCTTTGAATTTTGATCACTGCATTGGATATGTAGTCCTCCTTAGGTGGTTTCTTCACAATGAAGACAAACTACCTGTCTGCCGAATCATACACTTCCTCTGCAGCAAAGAAGAAAGGATCCACTTCCCAACGGTGAAAGTCCCTCGTCATAAGACCCTCTCAAGGAATAAAAGATGGAGAAGAAACACCACATAGAAGCGGTCGAATGATATCTTGACAGACAAATTAAGCGGTTTGAAGTAGAGTCACTAAAACAGTCTGGCGAGATGAATCAAGGCACTCCTCTGTGTTCATTTCAAAGTAGGTGCCAGCAGCCCATGTCAAGGTGTAGTGAAAAGCAACAATACACTTACGACAAGGGGGGGAAAGATTCTGACATGACAATAAAGATATCCCCAAACATTTGGTCTTGAGTTGTGCATATCTTAGACGCCTATCCGTTGGAGTTGCTGATCATCATGTGAGCACAGTCGACATTAAAAGCAGATATAAGACTTCGTGACCTGCGAGATCATATGGGATACCTCAATTTCTTCAGAACTTTAGAGGAATTTGTGCTTTCCCCATATCACTTGTCTGGCTTTCTGCTCGAAGTTGCAAAGCTCTCCCCGAGATGTCACTCGAAGTGGAAAAGGGAGAAATGTGCCCTCTATGCCTGCATACAGCAAGCCCACAATGCCCAGCTTGTTTCCATACGAGCGACCTCTATGTCCTGAAGCGTTAAGAACTTGATTAACTCTAAGTTTGAGTGTATCATCTTTCTCTGTAGCACGCAAACAAAACTCCTCATGGAAGAGCTGCCAACCTCTGATCTCACGTCCTCAGGATCTTCATACTACTATTCCATTCACGCTTCAGTAGCAGCATAACAAAGACGACCCCCTTTCCCTCACGTTTGTGCCCTGTCTTTAATCATCTTCCTTCCTCCGAGCTTAGCGGCCCTACCAGCATGTCTCCTCCCTCTGATAGCTTTTGATGGAAGGCGGGCAGACCTCCACCCATTCCCCCCTCTTGCTTGTGTCCTCTTCGCAGCGTCCTCCACCAAAAAGGGAAACCCCCCCAATTGTTCCATTTATTTTTAGCTTCGCACAAAAACTTCCTTTGTCATCATCTCCTACCATCTGACCACAATCTACCTCCATCGGCCTACCACCCAAAACGGACTGAATTGAATCTGTCTCTTTCTCTGTGACAGCCGCCACTTTGAGCAAAGCAATAAAATCCAACAACAGTAGAACATCACCAGCAAGAACAAAGAAATCTTTATCAACCTAGGCAACAGGATTGTGGGTTTCCTCTTGTCTTTCCCGTTTTACTTTTGCTGCAATCGTCTAGGGCCTTTCAACCACTGTACAGAGCATCCATGACCAAAGTAGATGTGACCCCCTTTTTCTTTTTAATTGAAGAAAGCTTCCATAATTTTCTTCAATATTATCTATGTGGTTTTTTTCCTTTGAAAGCTGCACCCTCACCTTTTCATCCAGTGCTGTTCAAAAGGCTCGAAAACTAGACCATCTCAAAGGATCATCCATCAGTTTTCCAATCTTTTCACATTTTTCTTCCACAAAATGGCAGTAAATACCTTCGAGATTTGTCATATACACATGAACTAATTCCACCCTATATTGGCAATCCAAACACATGAATGGTTGATCAAGATTTCTCTTATCACTTGTACTTGAGCCTTGATAACGAGTGTATCTGCTACTGTAAAACCATCTAGCACTTTTGAGAGCTCCATGAATTTCTTCCATCCCCAATCGTGTTCTTTCCTGGACATCCATTCTTGGTCCTGTTTTGAGGCTCCTTTCTTGAAAATTTCGACATACATTCTCGAGCCCATACCTATTGAACTTATCCCTACACGAATTTTAGGCTTGCTATCAGTTCTTTTAAAACGCCACATTTATTGCAGTTAACTTTACTAATGAGCACTTCCACCTTGCAAGACCCTTAAATCCATCTTATACTCTGCAATTGAAAGCTTGTTAGTGCATAAAAAGACTCATTTTCTCAGGTTAACAGGCCCCAACAGACACCTCTGTCAATCGCAATTGACAGACCTGTCGATCGCGATTGATAGGCTTTTTCGGCCAAATTTCTAGGGTTGTTTTTTATTCCAAGTTTTTGGGGTAATTTTGGGCATACTTATCAAGCCATTAGTGATTTGCGAGGTCCCTACACTTGTAATTTTGAGAAAAATCCTGTGAGTTGTCAGCCTATTTGGACCCTGTTTTAACCCTAGAACCCTGAACAGTCATAACTTTCTCATACGAAATCCGTTTGCTGTGATTTTTGTTTTGTTGGAAAGCTCGTGGGGAGTACAACCAAAACTTCCATTGGTTACGGTAAAAAGTAATATCAAGATTATTAGATATACTATTTTGAAGTGACCATACCCAGGGGGAAGAAAAACTAAGGGATCTCTAGAATTGTTTCTATAGAGACATCGTGCAAATTGACATGTGAATTACATGAATGAAAGTGATTTTTTGTGTCCTTTGAATCTAAGTCTTGAGCTAACTTTGGGACTTTTACAGGTCCACTGAGAGCACTAGAAGGCATCTAAAGCAAGGGCAGTCCGCAAGCTTGAGAACGGGTTTCTTGAGCACTAAAGATCAAAGGATCAGCAAGTGAGGTTGGAATACTCTCAACTCCCTCTATCAATTCCTAGCTTAGGCTAAGTGCGAATAGTGCTAGAAGTAAGTCAGGGCAATGATAGGCATCTATCAAGTTGAAGACTACCTAAATACTCAAGTTCAAGCTAAAACATAATCTCTGTGTGATCGATAACTTTAAAGGAAAGGAACTTAACGTGGAACGATCAACTAAAACAACGAAAAATAACTTAAGTATTCTTGACGACATGATATCAGACAAGATCATAAACATGATAATCAACTAAAAATAACCAAGTGACTGATACAAATTGATCGGCAATGAGGCTATACCTTGGGTAAAAATTGGGATTGCTCAGCTAAGCATATGAACCTTAGATCAGGACGACACCTAGGGAGAGATAGACAGAGTCTTAGGTCTTCAGAGGCTAGTGTCAATCATACTACTAGGTCTTGGGCCCAGTAGTTGAGCCATCATTTGTACTACCCTAGCTCTGAGACTAGTGAGTCAAAGATGTCTCAAGGTATGGAGAGACCTACAGGAAGTTCAGGAGTGCCATATTTACATAGCGTAGAAGGCCCCTGCAAGACGCAGCTGGAATACCTTAGGACCAACCGATTAGGTGCTAGCATCTATGAGGACGGCCTAGGAAGATCTGTGGTCCAGATCAAAAACCCAGATCAACCCATTGGACAAGAACGTCTAGCAGTCAAATTTGAAAATGGAGCATACTTGGATAAAGAAGGAACCATATATGTAGTCACCAGTCACCCAGACAGAACAGATGAATTCGGAAATGTGATCCCAGAAACGGACTTAGGTGACCTAGAGCAAGGGAACATGGGTGTAGAACCTAAAACTCCTCGAGGCAAATCAGTACTCACTAGAATTCTCACACCAAAATGGATCCCCCAGGACAACAAGAGCATAGATCTACTCTTGAACCGAAAAACGGACGAAGCCTTTTGGAGATATAAGTCTGAACAACCTAATGAGATAGGAACGATCACTATTTATGAGTTCAAAGATCCGGATAGCCCAGGCAAAGTGACCTATCTAGACACTACTTCAGAGAGGATCTTTGTGGTCACAGAACATGGTAGGCATGCCTACACTTGGAAGGGGGAATTTATTTTTCCCCAACCAAGATATAATGTCTCTTTTGGCCACCAAGGGGCTAGAACATCCCAAGCTCATGGCGCTCAAAGGGATAGAAGTAGAGATAGGCCAGAAGTGAGCTTTGCCAACCCAATAGGAAGAGAACGAATGCGAACATAGACGAATAGAGAAGAAACAGAGAGAACTAGAGTTCCAAGGAACTTAAGAAATGCTGAGGATTTTCCCTTGCCGAGGCCTAGAGAGCACATGAGGACTTTGAGACCTACAGAGCTAGTAAAGTCCATGAAGAACTACTTTGATGGCACTGGAGACCCATACGATCATGTGGCCGAATTTAGGCAAGTCTTGAGAGTTGAACAAGTGGAGGAATTATTCACGCAATACAATGCCTTTGTTCTAACCCTTAGGAACACCGCCCTTACATGGTTTCAACCATTAATGAGAGACACTTCAGGAACATAGACCAACTTCTAGAGGCATTCATTACTGAATTCTCTAAGAGTGGCATAAGGCATAACACTTCCTCACTGATTCATAGCTTCAAGCAAACCCTTCAAGAGACGGTTAGACTTGCAGGAAGAAGGTTTAGGCAATACCTAGAGAGATGTCCTATTTTTGAGTTACCCACACCAACCAAACAAGTAGCTTTATTCCTAGATGGATTGCTGAGTACAAAGTTGAGATCATATGTGTACTTGAAAGACCCTAGGACCATACAAGAGTGTGTACGCATGTGCATCAACATCGAGGATAACCTAGGGGAGGAATTAGAACTTTCCAAAATCTACAAAGATTCAAATAGTTCTACTAGCCTCTCATCCACACAGTCTACATCTATTGAGGAACTCGCTGAGAAGGTAGCTCAAAAACTAGGTGTCTCTAGCAAACAAATCCCAAGATTTGTCCCAGTTAAACGGTGCTATACTTGTGGAGGTGACCATATGGCGAACGTATGTCCCATCATGGCTCAACCCCAAGTGAATCCCGGTAGCCAATACTACACCATAGAACGGAGATACACTAATCACACAGCACAAGATTGCCCATACAATAAGCAAGCGGTTAGGCAAACTTACCCTCAACCATATCCACAACAGGGCAGATACCAAAACCAGTACCCACCACAACAGTATGCTAGGCCTCAACAAACCTACCCACCACAATATTAGGCCCAATAGAGACCTCAACTAGTGCTAGCCCAATAACCTCCAGCTCCAGCCAATGTGATTGCAGTAAAGTATGCAGCTGCAGAAGAGAACCTGAATAGAGCCATAATGCCAGTAACACCATTGCTTTCAGAAAGTGACCCCAGTGACCATAGCTTTGATTCTACACATCTTGATAGCCCCCAGGCTTATTACATGCAGTCTCCTGAACATGGTGAATCCTACTATAGTGAAGAACCGAGTGAGCCTAGTTGGGAGCCAGAGTATGCAAATGTCATGTATGCAAACCCCAACTCTAGACCTCAACCCAGGCAGGTAAGACCCCCATTCTCTAGAGGGCCATGCTACAGCTGTCAGGGAGATCACCTCATTCATGATTGCCCAATGCCTGCACCTACACAACCCCAGTCAGTGACGATTCAGGGCTTTTGCCAAGATTGTGGAAAGGAGCATCTCTTACGAGATTGCCCAAAGAATCCCAATACTATGCAAAAAATCACTCCTATTAATGTTATTGGGTTGGTTTTAGATTCCATAGGGAGTGTGACTTCCACTGCACCAGTGCAAGTGGTCACTAGAGCTCAAGCCTTGCAGCAGAACCAAAGTATAGGCCAAGAAAAAAATGCTGAGGTTAGTGAAACTGAGAGCATGACCAAGAAGAGGACTAGAGCTTGGAGAGATAGCCGCGAAAGAATGAAAAGGCAATGGGCAAAGAAAATGAGTGAACTCGAGGAAATTCTAAGAGAAACGAGAGCCAAGATAAGTAAAGTTACATCTCAACCTCCCTCTCACACTACCCCACCTCCTCCATTCCCATCTCTATCCGATCCACCACCTTACAACCCGCCTCATGCGACCCCACCACCCCCTAGAGTAGGATCAGTATTAGCAGATCCCACTCCTGAGGACCTAAATATGATGCTTAAAGCATATCAAGCCAGAATCCAAGAAGGGCCAAATGTAACCGATCATGAAAAGTGTTACCCTAGAGCGGAACTAGAGCTTGAAAGAACCAAAATTTGTGCTAAGATGGCGGAATTGGCTCAAACCATGTTTGAAGCCAGTCGCCTCTTTAACATCTCTAGTTCAGCTAAGACGCAGTTGCACTTTGATGGACTGCTAGAAAGATTGGAGAGGCTAATTGCACAATCAGAAAAGGAACCCGCCTCTCAAAGTAAGGACAAGCCAAGTGAAAGGCTAAGCCTTCCCGCTCAGGAAGCTTATGCGCCCAACTCCACAGAGCCAGACACATCTTCTTCTATGAATCGGTACTCACCCGAATCCCTACGAGAGATTCAAGAAGAAAAATGGGCTAAAGAGAGTGAAGTCCCTCCTCCCTTTGAACTTGTGGATGATGCGCATGATCAATTCCCACAAGATATTCCCTCTATTTATGAGGAGTAGGAGAGCACCCAATCTCAGGAAAGATTAGACTTTGAGTCTAACTCTTTACATGAATTTCCTCATTTCACAGGCCCATGGGAAGCAAAGTCTACTTGCATGAGAGCACCCACAGTCATGGTACGAAACAAAGACTCAGTCATACCTAGGAATACGGAGGTAGTAAAGAACACTAAAGTGCAGTGCAACCTCACTTTAGAAGAGCTACTCAAGGTTAGACCAAAACTGTGGAAACATGTAGCCAAACAGGTACTAGAGATAGCGAAACCGCATTCCCAGGTAGGATCTCATAGAACAGTGCCAGAAATACCCTTGGACAAGATAGGAGACATGAGTGAAGGAGAAGAAGGAAACTCCTATCTTCCCATCACCCATCAAGGATACACAACCAAGGCAATTCTGGACTCAGGTGCAGGAGTTGCAATTGCTACCACTTCCCTATGGAAGCGATGGGGCAAGCCAGCACTCAGGCCCACGAGGATGAAATTGCAGATGGCGGATGGTCACATTGAGAGACCCTTAGGACTGCTTGAAGGAGTAACTCTCACCACTTGTGGTGTAGAGTTTGAGCATACATTTGCTATCTGTGACTTTAGCAAGAACCATGCCTATGAGATGATTTTGGGAAGACCATTTATGTGACAGTTGCAAGTGGTACAGGATTGGGGAACCAATTCCTTGTATTTGCAACACTTAGGTGTTACGACCAAAGTGAATCTCAAAGATTACTCCCATAGAGATGTCCCTCCTATCCAATGGAATCCCATCCATAGAGCTAAAGATGATACTGAGTCAGTGCATTCCATAGGATCAGGATCCTCATGGATGCATGAAGACACTCACTTGTGGATGTGTAAAGAAGCAATAGAAGAAGAGAAGAGAGAAAAAGCTAGAGAGGTAGGTGCGAAAGAGACACATAGATCAATTCAAGACCCAGCCTATGCAACTGTAGTATTTCTTGACAAAGAATTTGAACCTCACGGCTGGGCATAAATTTTAGCAACAATGGATGTAGCCATCAATGAAGAACAATGGACACCCCACTATGATGAGGATGGCTATGACATTTCAGTTTTCTCAATAGAGCCAATCATGGGAGATTCGGTTTTAGAAGAATGCGAACCTAGCCCTGATGCATTTGAAGATGCAAGTGACTCCGATCTAGATTCAATCATTATGGACCCACCATTTGCATCAGGTGAAGAATACTTCTATGAAGTAGAAGCTCATCCTCAGAGACATGGAGAGCTTACAAATGATGTGAGATTAACCACACAAGTGACTGCCAAGAGTGATGGCAAGAAGAGGAAGAAGAGAGAAGTCACACGAGAAGAGGAAGAATCCTTGTTTGAGGTCCCCGAGAATTTCAAAAAGTATGGGATAGACGATAGGAGAGTCATGGTAAGAATGCCTAAACGTGATGCACAATCAGGAGAGGCCTATGATAACAAAGAAACCACCAAGAAAGTAGTTGTAGCCATAGAAGAAGGAGAAGAAAGATGCACGTACATAGGCCATGACAAGATAGAGGAAGAAGAGCATGAGCTAATAGCCTTGCTAAGAGAATACAGAGATGTATTCGCTTGGAGTTACAAGATTTAAAAGGTGTCGACCCTGACATATGCTCACACACTATCCCCATGACCTCAGATGCCAAACCCTCTAAGCAAAAGCCATACACATACAATGATAATTATGCTGCCAAGATCAAAGAAGAGATAGATCGTCTGGTGGAAGCTGGATTTATTTATGAAATTGAGCAGAGTGAGTGGGTATCCCCCATTGTAGTGGTGCCCAAAAAGAATGGCAAATTACGTGTGTGCATTAACTTGAAGAAGGTTAATGCAGCCACCATTAGAGATAATTATCCGCTTCCTATCACTGAGCATCTACTAGAAAGAGTAGCAGGAAAGGAAGTGTACGGCTTCATTGATGGATTTTCAGGCTACAATCAGGTGGCCATTGCTCCAAAAGATCAGCATAAGACGGCTTCTGCCACGGAGTGGGGCATATTTGCCTTTCAGGTAATGCCATTCGGGCTTACCAATGCTCCTGCAACCTTCCAAAGATTGATGTGTCATGTCTTTAAAGAGTTCTTGAGGAAGAATTTAGAAGTCTATGTTGATGATCTCTGTGCTCATTCCAACATTAGACAGACACATATACCTGAACTCAGGCAAATCTTTGACAAATGTAGAGAATATCAAGTCTGCTTGAACCCAGAAAAGTGTGTTTTCATGGTCAGGCAAGGCAAGATTCTAGGACACATAGTGTCAAAGAATGGCATATCCACGGATGAGGAGAAAGTGAAAGCTATAGCAGAGCTACCTAGGCCAAAGAATGTCAAAGAAGTGCAAGCTTTCATGGGGCAATGTGGTTATTACTGACTTTTTACATATGTATGCCATCATTGCAAAGCCTCTGTACGGACTTTTAACCAATTTCGAGTGGACTCAAGAATGTGAGAACTCCTTCAATGAGCTTAAACGACGATTATGTTCAACACCAATCTTGACCACACGAGATTGGAATAAGCCCTTTCATGTTCATGTGGATGCATCCAACTATGCTATTGGATGTGTACTCGCACAACCCACTGGTGAAGGTAGTATGGATCTTCCAATTGCCTATGCTAGTAGACAATTAAATATAGCTAAAAGAAATTATACCACCACTAGACGGGAAGGATTAGGCATGGTGTATGCGGTCAAAAAGTTTAGACATTACTTGCTTGCAAATAAGTTTAAGTTTTTTACTCATCATCAGGCATTGTTGTACTTGGTAAACAAACCATGCAATATAGGCAGATTAGTAAGATGGTTTCTCTTACTAATGGAATATGACTTTGAGGTAGTGGTAAGGAAAGGTAAGACTCATTTGAGAGCTGACCATCTTTCTAGGCTCACATCTGGAGAGGCACCACAGGGAGTATCAGATGATCTTCCTGATGCTTACTTGTTTAATTTGGAAGTGGTGCCCCAGTGGGCTAAGACCTTAGCGCCAGTATTGACATACGAGCCTAATCACCCACTCATAAACACTAAAGATAGAGAGGTAGTAAAGGCCCAAAAGTACCACATCATGGCAAGAAGTATGTACAAGCATACAGATCAAGGGATCTTGGCTTGTTGTGTGGAAGAGGATGAGTACGCTAAATGGTTGCAATTAGCACATGTAGGTGCATTAGAGCAACACTACTCAAAGCAATGAACCCTACAGACACTAAGGAGACTCGGAGTGCATTGGCCGACTATGGAAGCTGATGTCCAAAAGTTGTGCAAGGAATGCCCAATCTGCTGCACTAAACCACCTGTGGAACATGCCACTCTTTATCAAGTGTCCATAGTGCCAGATTGGAGTGAACCATTAGTAGCCTTCTTGAGGACGAAAACATTCCCTCAAGATATGACATTGGCTAGACAAAGAAGTTTGGAACAAGAAGCCCTAGACTACTCACTTATTGGTGATAATTTATACAAGCGTGGTAAAGATGGTTACCTAAGATTGTGTGTCCATGAGAGTGAATACCTTAAGATCCTAGAAACGGCTCACCAGGGTGTAGCAAGAGGACATTTTGGTCCAGATCGGGTGATCAAGGCTATACTATTTGCAGGTCTTTGGTGGTCGACCCTTCACATGGATGCACATACCTATGTGAAGAGGTGTGATGTTTGTCAGCAAACTCAGTATCCTATACGCAAAGATGAGATGCCACTGAAACCTATGATGGGTGGACGTGCATTCTCTAAGTGGGGAATAGATTTTGTCGGTCCTATTAATCCCCCAGCTAAGGGTTCACATGCTGAATATATCATCGTGGCCACAGACTATCTAACCAAGTGGGTGGAGGTAAAAGCCACCACGAAGAACGATGCTCAAACGACAGCTAAGTTTTTATTTGAGAATGTGTTCACAAGATACGGGCTACCTATTGAGCTAGTAAGTGATAGAGGCACTCACTTCTTGAATGAAGTCATTGAAAATCTTCTTCAAGAGTTCTTGGTGATACACAAGAAGTCTGCCCCCTATCACCCACAAGCTAATGGCCAGGCTGAGAGCACAAATAAGATTCTATGCAATGTATTGACAAAACTAGTAAACAGTAAACGCTCTGATTGGGACAAACAACTTCATCATGTTGTTTGGGCTTACCGAGTTGCCTATAAAATGGTACTCAATGCCACCCCATTTCAGATGGTATTCGGGCAAAATGCAGTGCTACCATTGGACTTCTTGATACCTACATTGAAAGTAGCACAGGAGCATGAGTGGACAAGTCATGAACTCTCTTCGAGGATTTTTGAGCTGGAACGACTAGGTGAAACAAGACTAAGAGCAGCAGTAGGAATATATGCAGCTAAGAAAAGACAGAAGGCGTACTTTGATGCCCACATTAAGGATAAAGGCTTGAAGGCAGGAGATTTAGTTTTAGTCTACACATTGAAGCAACATGCGAGAAAATTAGAGAAGTGTGGCTATGGACCTATGATCATTAATAGGATCTCAACGAGTGGAGCAGTTCAGCTAGCTACACTAGAAGGTGATGTCCTCCCTAGTTACATCAATGGATGCAGAGTCAAATTATATCAAGAACCCCTCATAGAGGAGATGTTAAATCGACTCAATACGGCAAAGAAACGTGCGAGAAGAAGCACAGGCAGAAGCATTGGAGCGAATATGAAGGATCAGATTGAGAAGACAAGGTAGAGATCACCTTGGAACAGGTGACTATGCGGACCCTGGATATCATATGGCAATGTGTGAAGTCTCAAGAATGAGTTCCCATAGAATAATTGATCGACGTCCTTTTGTAACCTTAGAGATAGGACAAGGAAATAGTGCAAGGACTGTAAGGGCATTGATTGACTCAGGTGCAGCCACTAGTGCGGTTAGATTTTCTTACTGTCAAAAGTTGAACTTAAGTATCAATCCCATTGAAGCATATCTCATAGGATTGGGAGGCATGGAAACCCCTTGCATGGGCGAGGTGGAACTCCCCCTTTACATTCAAGATGCTCTTATGACAGTTAAAGTACTAGTGTGTCAAGATGACGAACTCACTGAGCGTCTTGTCTTGGGTCAAGACTGGATCTATGATCATGCAGTCAAACTAAACCTAAGAAGTGGACTTCTTCAGGTATGGGTAAATCAGAGTCAAATTACAGTTGAGTTAGATAATGGAGCACTCAAGGAACTAGGAAAGGCACACACTCCTGGTCCTTCCAGGAGTACACATGAAGATGACCATGCTATTCTTGTCCAAAACTATGTGATGCAGAGGGATGATTATCTAAATAAAGAAGTCAAGGATACAATGGAACTCCCTTCTTTTCCAAAGGCCATCGGGATGCAGCAACCAGAGGTAGATAAGAGGTAGAAGAAGCAGGCTACCTATGCTCGAGGCCAAAAGGAAGTACGAAGCAAGGTGTCCCAGCCACCAAAACAAATGTGGGTGCGGAAAGGCGAGCATCTTATTGTGGTCAAGCCACAACAACTGGTTCAACTTCCTATTAGTGATCAGCGACACGACACTAATAAGAAGTCTTCCAAAGAATATTCTTTGAAAGTAAAATCTATCTGGGTACCCAAGCAGTCGATGAAGGTTGACCCACAATCAAGACAATTTTGGGTGCCTAAGGCTTGCTTGCGGGCTCAAATAGATACACAAAGACCACACCCTGTGCAACATGGTTCACTCACTCGAACAGCTAATATCCATTCTTATACATCACGCAAGAACACATATTCACCCATGAGCACGAGTAGAATCACTTGTAAATGGGTCCCTAAAAAGCCTCATTTCCAAGCAGATACTCTCACAAAGCCCTCAAGAGTCTCCACCAAACCAAAACCAAAAACCATTCACTATCATTGGCAGCCCAAAGCTTGTAATAAACCCCCTGAGCCCCATTTGTAAATTCACCCCCACCTACTAACTGCATCATTCTCACACTGCATCTTTCCATTTAGCTCTTAGGACAATTCATCCACTAACTACACCCACAATCACCGAGCACTCACTGACTAACTAACTTATCACTAAAAACTCATGTTAATGTTGTAATGGGGACACATGACCACTGGGTGTCCATTTGCAATGTTAACATTCAATTGTATATTCTCATAGAATCGGTGACCAGTCCCTTCAATATGGCCGAGGCTGCAGGAACTAGCTCCCAGGCAAGCACCAGCCCTCAGATTGTGGACATTGAAAGCCTCCCCATTGAGGAAGAGTTGAAGGAAAGACCACTGGCATTAAGAGCTTTACATGCCCTACCTGTTCAGAATCCTCCCCAGGGGCACACATCACCAATAAGCAAAAACTCACATTGGTTCAGTGATGTGGCAGGACCTCTTGGAGACGACACTTATTTGTGGGAGGCCGAAATAGAGTTCAACGAGCACTGGGGTCGGTATCATTTCTTTACTAGAGAGTTTGAGAGGCTTCAAAATAATGAAGGGTTGAAACCTATATGGAAGAAGGCTGGCCTATATGATTACTTCAAAGCGCAGTTACCCAAGCCAGACTTTCTACGATGTTCATACTTGATTAGCACCCTCACTCCCACTAAAGAGAAAAAGGGCTACAGCACCTTCGTACTACCATCTCTTACACGAGGTAATGAACTGAAGCGCTTCAAATTGATGAAAAATTTGGTAAGGGAAGCTCTCGACGTGAAAGGCATGCATATCCCCACAGAGAAGGAGTCAATGGTCCCAAACAATATGAAGAACAGGAACCTGACCAAACTGAAGGATATGGTGGCAATGACTCCAACTATTGCCATTCACCTCCGAATGTGCATGCAACATTTTGCGTTCCCTGCTCAAGAGAGATTCACGATGCCACCCAAGAAGATCTGGTTCAGTCTATATTTAGCAGACGCCTTCGACTTGACAATCAACATGCCTCATTGGATTATTGACCAAATACACTTGGCACATCAACGGTGGTATAAGAAGCAAAAGTCAGTACTTTATGGATGTTGTGCTCTCACAAGGATTGTTTATAGATGCTTGGCATATGATGTGCCAATTCAAAGGGCACTTGTTTGGACCAGGGTGCAAGAATTCCAACGTAGACTATCAACTGCTAGGCCTCCATCCAAGAAAATGAGGGGAGCGGTTCAGATGCCTTGTGCACAGGCCCGCGGTGCTACATTGACACCAAAGACAACTCCCCAACTCCCAAGGCGAGTGCAACCCTTCACTATCAGATTACCGAGGCATAGCACAGAAGGACCGAATTTGGTGTTTCCACCTATACCCACCGACCTCGAGTTCCCTCATGGCTTCACACTAGAAGATCTAACTGATGAGGAGGTAGCCAGAATAATTAGTGCTACTAATTTAGAAGTTGAGGCAGAGCAGGCAAGCGGGCAACAGACAGTCACAGACCAACCCCACCCAGTCCAACCAGAAGTAGTCGAAGTGGATGATGATGAAGAGGAAACTGCAGAAGAGGAGCAAGAGGATGAACAAGAAGGAATGTCCAACCAAGAAGAGCATGAATATGAGCAAGAATTCGTACAGGAACTTGAAGGAGCCCTTGCTTATACAAAGCAACTGAAAAAGCTGTATGATACCATCAAACGAGTTCAAGAACAACACAAACTATCCCTGGCAACAGGAAAAGCCCTCATGAACCAAATCCTTGAAGAGGAAGGGGTGGATGAACAATACAGAGCAACCCTTGACATGATCGCTGACGCATTAGGGGTACCTGAGACGGTGCATACCGCTCTTGCACACTCGCAAAGATCAGAGAGAAGATACGGCAGACGCCCCCCTCGATCAGGGAAACAAATGAATGTATTGGTATCAGAACCATAGGGCACCACATCCACGACCATGGGCACAGCTCAAACCATTCATGACACTGAGGAAGCCCATACCTCAAGTGCACCCCGGTGATGGAGAGTGTTAATCTCCAAAAGAACAAGTTGACCTTGAATTTAGACCACCTCTATATCAAGATCAACTTTAGACTCCACCAAAGTTAAAGAACATTCACCAAATTATCAAAAAATTGATTATTCTGAAAAATTCAACTTCTCAGAAAAGTCTGCTACAGATTAATCACTCATTGACTAATCAATCCTGTAAAGATTTTTATAAAACTTTGCACAATGCTTCGCCTTGAGATTGTGCAACCTTTCCAAGTTAAATTTCTCAAAATAATTGAGTACACACTGAGAAATGTGTGAAACACTTTACCTATGTCTGAAACAGCTTCTCTGTAATGACGACTTTGACACCTGCAACTTCTTAGCTACAGTTCTCACAATGTCGAATCCGTTTGATCAAGATCTTTTAGCCATAGATGGCTTACCTTTCAACTTAGATTTTAAGCACTCATTTGTGTAAAACTTTACACCACACACTGAGTAATGTTCATTTCTCTGAACATGAAATCTGCACCAGTTTTGTCGACTCTCAGAACATCATTACATATGAATGTTCCTAAACTAAATTCTCTCAACCTGATTACAATTAGGTTCTCAAATTCTAGCCATAGATAGATTAGCTATGGACTTAGATACGTGCAGAAGGATTTCTCAAAAGATTAAACACAGAAGGAGCAGACAGCAAAACATCGGGCGCAAGATTTTCTTGATTTCTCAGAAAATTACAATTGAGTGAAGTTGATGAATTCAACTCACTTCTCATGTGTCTAATGACACTCTCTACTGCTCATTCCTCTTCCTATTCTCTATTCTCATTCTATACTACTTGCCCCCCGACTTTTTAACAACCATTTATAGGCAAATATATACAATCTTATGACTAATCAAAAGTATGAGTCAGCTAATGTACATATGTGTACATATCTTTGACTTTCTGAATATGTCCTTCCTTCAACCTTCTGAATTTGTTCTCTTCTTAACTCCTTGACTTCATTTCTTCATAATCCTTCAATTGATGATTGACATGCACCAACAGCTCCCCCTCAATCATTAATTGAGGTTCTTCTCTATCTTCTTGATTCCTGCCATATCCTTGAATCTTTGTAGCTTTGGTCCATCTAAACTTTTTGCCATCATATCTGCAAGTTGATCTTTTGTAGGTGTATGCATAACTTCAATTTCTTTATCAATGACCTTCTCTCTCAGAAAATGATATTGTATTTCAATATGCTTAGTTCTAGCATGAAACACGGGATTAGCTGCCAAGTATAGAGAACTCATATTGTCTCCACAAACAATAGGAGTATTTTGAATCACATCAAAAACCTTCATAAGTGTCTTTAGCCATATTACCTCCTTTGCAGCTTCCACCATACCTTTATATTCTGCTTCTGTAGATGACAAAGCAACTGTATGTTGCTTCTTAGAACACCATGAAATCAATTTGTCTCCTACATAGCACAAATATCCATGTGTTGATCTTCTATCATCCACATTACCTGTCCAATCTGCATCACTATATATCTTCATTCTTGTATCAGAAGTAAATCCATAGTACAACCCTTCTCTGAGTGTACCCTTGATGTACCTAAGTACTCTTTGTCCTACAATCCAATGTTCCTTTCTAGGACAATGCATGAATTGTGAAAGCACACCAACTGCATATGACAAATCAGGCCTTGTTAATGTAGCATAAATCAAGCTACCAACCAAGCTTTGATAGAGCTTCATGTCTCTGAATTCTTCTCCTCCAAATCTAGATAATTTATGGTTCACTTCCAAAGGTGTAGGTGCAACCCTGCAATCTTCCATTTTAAATTTGGTTAGCAAATTTTTTAAGATACCTTTCTTGGGTCACATATACTCCATGTTGAGTATACAAAATTTCCATTCCTAAGAAGAATGACAAGTTCCCCAAATCACTGATTTTGAACTCTTTCTCCATCTGCTTCTTGATCATTTGTATTCCTTTATCATCTGTTCCTGTAAGTATTATGTCATCAACATAAATACAGACATAAATGAATCCATCTTCACTTGCTTTGACTAGCAAGCTACTATCTCCCTTTGATGCTTGAAATCCAAGATCATTCAAGAACTTTACAAGTCTCCATCTGCTTCTTGATCATTTGTATTCCTTTATCATCTGTTCCTGTAAGTATTATGTCATCAACATAAATACAGACATAAATGAATCCATCTTCACTTGCTTTGACTAGCAAGCTACTATCTGCCTTTGATGCTTGAAATCCAAGATCATCCAAGAACTTTACAAGTCTATAATTCCTCTTGAGCTTACACACATAATTTGGATTCACTTGATCTTTGAACCCATCTGGTTGCTCCATGTAAACTTCATCTGAAATGTAACCATTCAAAAAAGCATTTTTAACATCTAATTGAGATAGCTTCCAACCTTTACAAGCAGCAATTGCTATGAGAGTTCTGATAGTTGTCATTTTTGCCATAGGACTATAGGTCTCATCATAGTCCACTCCATATGTCTGTGCATATCCTTTCACAACAAGTCTGGCTTTATACCTAGACACACTTCCATCTGCAAATCTTTTTGTTTTGTACACCCACTTACATCCAATAATTTTCTAGCTATTAGGTTTAGGAACCAGATCCCAAGTCTGATTCTCTATCAATGCATCATTGTAGCTCAGTGATGAGTAGCACCTCCTTTAATGTCAATCCGGGAAGATGTGAGGATGGTATGAAGACCTCGAGCAAGTGGCGGCACAAGTGCGTGAGTGAGAAGCACACAAACATGCACACACATACACACACACACGCACACACGGCAAGACAAAGAGGGAGAATCAATGGGGTTCTTAGATTACTTTGCAAGAAGCTCTTACAAGTTTGTTTCAATTACAATCTCACCCCAGAAATGAGCTCTCTAGCTCTTTTTATAGTTTTTGACTAGCTTTGGCCCTGTTCAGACCTAGTGTCCGGCCTAGTTAAAAATTAGGTTCCAGGGCTTATTTGAGGGCTCAAACGAGATCTAAAAAATACGAAAATTGGCAGGTAGATACTTCTAAAGCTCCTCAAGCTCAAGGACTCCTTGGCTTGCACAAAATGGAGCTACAAAAAGATGAAATGGTATTTACAATGGTGTTCAGTGATGAGAATCACTTTTAATTGGTGTAGAGGTTTTGAAAACTTAAAGGTTGCCTTAGTGCTAGATCTGCGTGAATGCTCATACGTGCTTTACGTGCTTCTTCCTGAAGAAAATTATTGGCCTATCTGCCAGATCTTCGTTGACTCCCTTGTCTGCTTGTGCCTTCTCTCCATTCTGACTCTCTTCTCTGACTGCCATGCCTCGTTAGTCCTTCAGTTCCTTGCCCGCTGCTAACACCCCCCCTCTCTCGCGTCTGTCGTCCCTGACAGACCCTTGTTGTGTGGGTTTTTGGATGTAGTATTCGACGACATCCTGCGCTAAGTGATGTTCGGCAATCCTCAATCCTTTGGCCAAATCGGTGAGTAGCGCATCCCAATCTACCGGCCCGGGAACCTCTGGATGTGGTATACGTAGCTTTTCGGAGTGGAGAGCTTGTTCCACTGCAAACAACTGCAAGAGATGGGATGGTCTGGGAATGAAGATCTCGGAGTGATATTCCCAGAATCCTGTGACAAACATCTCTTCAAACGTTTGTTTGAAGCAGGCCGGTAGATATTTGATGCGAGCATGCCATGCATACACAACATTAATCGATGGGGTTGTGCTCATGTCGTATACAAGGTCCTGATTACCTTCATTAAATCCTAGTGCGGAGAGATGCGGTTCCTTGACATTTTTGAAGGTCCTGAAGGTGACCAACATAAGTTCGAAAATCTTCAAGCACATCTGAGTCATGACATCAGGTACATTCTTGAACCGGACCCCCCAATGTCGAATCGTCGAAATCATATATCCAATAGTAGGTGGGCCCTTAGGGGGTGCGAGGTACACATAATTGAGCCACTTCTCACATCCTTTAATCGTCAGCACTGTTTGTGTGTACTCCGGCCATGATCTCCTTCGAAATACAGGGCGATAACATGGGTTATATTTGATGTACAATGGCATGTTGTTCCATGTTCTTACCATTTCCGGGTAGGTTTCGAGCAGCCGAATTCTCCACGTCGGTTGGCGAATATGTCCCTGCTTGGCACTTTCTGGGATGTCGTCAGGTGCAAACTAGGTGGCAGAGGTTGGTTCCCTTGAGGTGTGGTGCTTGATCTCCGCATTATAATCCGCCATTAGAACGCAAAAAGGAACATACAGGTCGTCCGATGGGCCGATCCACCTGTGGTGTGAGAGATTCTTAAAATAATCGGATTTTATTACAACCTCTTCCAATTTTGACATCAATGCGATTTGGACTGCCACCCTGTCATCATGTGTCGTGGCTACTTTCTCTAACTTTTGCATCCATTCAGGTGCCTCAATTTCAATTGTGTCCATGCCCTGTTCTGTTCGCTTACCTCCGGGTGTTGGCATCGGGACATAGGGATCCTCGAATGTTTCTTCTAATTCAATTGGCACAAGATCGTCAGGCTCGGGCTCTACCAGAGGGGAGGGCTGACGCTCGTATTGCATGACCTTGCTACGTAATTCCTCAAGTTCTGCCCGTAGTTTAGTGACCTCCTCAGATGCATCTTCTGCGGTTGTGATCTTGCTTGGTGATGTCTGTTGGGTGGCCAACTGCCTTAGTAAATCATCTCTCTCTTTTTCTAAAGCGGCATGGGCTTCCATTAGATCTGCATGAGTTTCTAGCACCACTTTCATATTCTCAGAGGGAATTGCCTTGAATCGCTCTGGGTCAATCTCCTGTGGGTAACCCTCCATGGCCGCCTCCAGATTTTCTTCGTTCTGTTTCTGTAATCGTTTATTCTCCTCTAGCGCTGTAGACATATGCTTACGTAGGAGGCCCAAGTTCCATCGAAGCTTAAGGGTTTCCGTGATCTGAGAATGTAGCATCTCGTCCATGTGTCGTCGTTCTTCATCATCTACTTGGGGTGGGTTGGCTATTAATTGTGCATATTGTTCCTGTAAGGTGACGTGCTGCTGTTGTAGTAGCTGCTTCTGCTCTTCAAGATCCCTACATCGTGCTTGGAGATCTTCGTGGCTTCGGAAGAGCCTTGTATGTTGGTTGTCAAGGTGTTGGTAGTGTTGCTGAAGTTGGGACATGCATTGATACATATTATTAAATACATTATTAAGAGGAATGGTGGGAGAAATGGTGTTGAATGCAGAGGGGAAGGGAAAGGGAAAGGGAATTGTGGATGCAGTACTGGGGAAGGGTGAGAGGGGAGGTGGGGGAATGGGAGATTGTGTGTAAATGGGGGGTGGGAGAGGTGCAGAGGTGGGTGACACCTCCATGGATTCAAAAGTGGAGGCCGTGATGGGAGTGACTATGAACATGGGAATTGTGGTTGCAGTGAGAGTTGTGAACGTGTATAGAGGTGTGTGTAATTGTGAACTCCCAGGAAGTGTGATCGGAGTAGTGGTGTTTACCGTGGCTGTGGTCAGACTTATGTTTTCAATGGAAATAGAGTATGTGGGTTGACTGATGGTTTGTGCGTCGGTGTGTGTAGTGGGTTCAGAGGTGGTGACAGTAGAGGTTACAGTGGTAGAGGGAGGTGAGTGGGGCGGATGTGGGGGAGAAGGTGGCAAGGGAGGTGATGGAGGTGCACTCGATGTGTGGGCTTCCTCGGTGTCGTGAACAGTGTGTGCTGTGCCAGTGGTTGTGGGGGTGCCTTGTGGTCCTGATCCTAATACATTCATTCATTTTCCCGTTCGTGGGGGGCATCTGCCATATCTTTTCTCTGTCCTTCGCGATTGCGCTAGTGCAGTATGCACCGTTTCAGGTACTCCCAAAGCGTCCGATATCATCTCCAGGGTGGCACGGTATTGCTCGTCCACGCCTTCCTCCTCCAGAATCTGGTTCATGAGGGCTTTACCTGCAGCTAATGATAGTCTGTGTTGCTCTTGAACTCGGTTCATCGTATCGTAGAGCTTCTTTAATGCGTTAGTATAGGCTGGGGCACCTTCCAGTACTTGTAGGGCTTCCTGATCATATTCTTGTTCTTCTGCTTCTGATTGTCCACCCTGTGCCTCCTCATGTGCTTCTTCTTCATCGTCCACATTGACTACGTCCAGATGGCTGGGCTGGGCTTGGTTTGGGGCAGTTTGCTGTCCACCAGCTTGCTCTGCTTCAACTTCCGCATTTACCGCGTCGATGATTCTAGCCACTTCTTCGTCCGTTAGATCCTCCAGAGTGAATCCATGCAGGAATTCCAGATCAGTCGGTACTGGTGGAAACACAAGGTTAGGGCCATCTGTGCTGTGCCTGGGTAACCTGATAGTAAATGGTTGCACTCGTCAGGGAAGTCTTGGGGTTGTTTCAGGCGTTAGGGTTGCACCGCGAGCTTGTGCACAAGGCATCTGGACAGCGCCTCTCATCTTCTTTGAGGGAGGCCCTACAGCTGACAATCTGCGTTGAAACTCCTGTACTCTGGACCAAATGAGAGCCCTCTGCACCGGTACATCATATGCGAGACATCTGTATACAATTCTTGTAAGTGCACAGCAACCATACAGCACAGACTTTTGCTTCTTATACCATCTTTGATGAGCCAAATGAATCTGGTCGATAATCCAGTGGGGCATATTGATGGTCAAATCAAAAGCATCCGCCAGGTAGAGGCTAAACCAGATCTTTTTGGGAGGCATCGTGAATCTTTCCTGCGTGGGGAATGCGAAGTGTTGCATGACCATGCGTAAGTGAATGGCGATCGTAGGTGTCATCGCAACCATGTCCTTCAACTTCGTCAGATTCCTGTTCTTCATATTATCTGGAACCATAGTCTCTTTCTTTGTTGGAATATGCATACCTTTCATATCGAGTGCTTCTCTTACCAAGTTGATAGTCAAGCGGAAACGCTTCAGCTCGTTGCCCCTTGTGAGTGATGGGAGCACAAAGGAGCTGTATCCTTTCTTGTCTTTGCTGGGAGTGAGGGTACTAATTAGATATGAGCACCTTAGGAAATCTGGCTTTGGTAGTTGGAACTTGAAGTAATCATAAAGCCCGGCCTTCTTCCATATCGACTTCAGTTCTTCATTATTCTATAGCTTTTCAAACTCCCTGGTGAAGAAATGGTATCTGCCCCAACGTCCATTGAATTCTACCTCGGACTCCCACATGTATGTTCCTTCACCCAGAGGTCCAGCAACGTCTCTGAACCAGTGTGAGGTTTTGCCCACCGGCATTGTGTGACCCTGTGGAGGATTCTGAATTGGTATGGCATGTAATGCCTGTAATGCCACTGGTCTTTCCTTTAATTCCTCTTCGACCGGAAGGCTTTCGATGTCCACCACTTGGGGGCTGGTGCCTGCTTGGGAGCTAGTTCCTACTGTATCTGCCATTTTACTTCTTGCTGCTTGTCTCTGTGAGAATATACAAACATGTGTTAACATTGTACAGGACAAGGGAGGACCGTTGTTGTTCCCATCACAATATTAACATGAGGGTCGGGAGCGAATAATGGGTTAGTAAGTGCTCGGTGCGAGTGTGTGTGCTGTTAGTCGTTCGGTAGACCTAAGAGTTAAGTGGAATGATGTAATGTGATAGTGATGTGGTTAGTAAGTTATCATGGATTTACACATGGGGTCTGGGGGTTTGTTACAAGTCTGAGGCTACCAATTGCAGTGGATGGGCTTTGTTTTTGGTTTCGTAGAGACTCTAGAGAGCTTTATCGGTGTCTCGGTTTGAAAATGAGGCCTTTCAGGGACCCATTTACAAGTGATTATGTGCATGCTCATGGGCCTTAGTGTGTTCCTGAGTGTTGAAAACGAGTGAATGTTGGCTGTGCGAGTGAATGGGTTACATTGTGTAGGTTGTGGCCTCGGCATAGCTATTTGCGCCCGCAAGCAAGCCTTAGGCACCCAAATTTGTCTTGATTGTGGGCTAGCCTTCATCGACTTCTTGGGCACCCAAATAGATTTCACTTTAGCAGAAGAACTTCTGAAAGACTTCTTATTGGTGTCGTGTTGTTGGTTACTAGTAAGAGGCTTTGCCCGTGTGGTTGTCGTGAGTGCAACCGGGTGTTCGCCTTTCCGTACCCACACTTGGTTTACTTGCTGGGATATTCTGCTACGCAGGTACTTTTGATTTCCGGCATAGGTAGTACTCTGCTTCTTCTGCCTTTGATCCACCTTTGGTTAGTAAAAAATTTAAACTTATTTGCAAGCAAATAGTGTCTAAATTTCTTAACTGCATATACCATGCCTAATCCTTCTCGCTCTGTAGTGGTGTAATTCCGTTCAGCCGCATTCAATTGTCTACTGGCATAGGCAATTGGAAGATCCATATTACCTTCACCAGTAGGTTGTGCAAGCACACATCTAATAGCATAATTGGATGCATCCACATGAACATGGAATGGCTTATTCCAATCTGGTGTGGTCAAGATTGGTGCTGAACATAATCTTCGTTTAAGCTCCTGGAAGGAATTCTCACATTCATCTGTCCACTCAAAGTTAGTCAGAAGTCCGTACATGGGCTTTGCAATGACAGCATACATGTGTATAAATCGTCGGTAATAACCACAATGCCCCATGAAAGCTTGTACTTCCTTGACATTTTTTGGCCTAGGTAGTTCTGCTATAGCTCTCACTTTCTCTTCATCAGTGGATATGCCATTCTTTGACACTATGTGTCCTAGAATCTTGCCTTGCCTGACCATAAAATTGCACTTTTCTGGGTTCAGGCAGACTTGATATTCTCTACATTTGTCAAAGATTTGTCTGAGTTCAGGAATATGGGTTTGTCTAATGTTGGAATGAGCACAAAGATCATCAACGTAGACTTCTAAGTTTTTCCTCAGGAACTCTTTAAATACATGGCACATCAGCCTTTGGAAGGTAGTTGGAGCATTGGTAAGCCCAAATGGCATTACTCTAAAGGCAAAAATGCCCCATTCTGTGGCAAAGGCTGTCTTATGCTGATCCTCTAGAGCTATGGCTACTTGATTGTAACCCGAAAATCCATCAAGGAAGCTGTACACTTCCTTGCCTGCCACTCTTTCTAAGAGATGTTCTGTGATGGGAAGCGGATAGTTATCTCGAATCGTGGCTGCATTAACCTTCTTCAAGTTAATGCACACACGCAGCTTTCCATTCTTCTTGGGCACCACTACGATGGGGGATACCCATTCGGTGTGCTCAATTTCATAGATAAATCCAGCTTCAACCAGTCTATCTATCTCTTCTTTGATCTTAGCAGCGTAATTATCGTTATATGTATAAGGCTTTTGCTTAGAGGGTTTAGCATCTGAGGTCATGGGGATGGTGTGTGAGCATATGTCCGGATCAACACCTTTCAAATCCTTGTAACTCCAAGCGAATACATCTCTGTATTCTCTTAGCAAGGCAATTAACGCATACTCTTCTTCCTCTGTTAGGTCATGGCCTATGTACGTGCATCTCTCCTCTCCTTCTTCTAGGGCCACTACTATTTTCTTGGTGGTTTCTTTGTTATCATAGGCCTCTCCTGATTGTGCCTCTCGTTTCGGCATTCTGATCATAACTCTCTTGTCATCTATCTCATATTTCTTAAAATTTTCTGGGACCTCAAACAAGGATTCTTCCTCTTCTGGTGAGACTTCTCTCTTCTTTCGTTTCTTCCCTTCTTCCTTCGGGGTCAAATGTGTTGCTAATCTTACATCGTTTGTGAGCTCTCCATGTCTCTGGGGTTGAAATTCTATTTCATGGAAGTATTCTTCATCTGATGCAAATGGTGGGTCCATAATGATTGACTCTAGATCGGAGTCGCTTGCATCCTCAAACGCATCAGGGCTAGGTTTGCATTCTTCTAGAACTGCTTCTCCCATGATTGGCTCTATGGAGAAGACTGAAATATCATAGCCATCCTCATCACAGTGAGGTGTCCATTGTTCTTCATTGATGGCTACGTCCATGGTTGCTAAAATTTCTGCCCAGCCATGGGGTTCAAATTCCTCATCAGGAAAAACTACAGGTGCATAGGCTGGGTCTTGAATTGATCTATGTGTTTCTCTTGCACCTACCTCTCTGGCTTTCTCTCTCTTCTCTTCTTCTACTGCTACCTTGCACATCCATAAGTGAGTGTCTTCATGCATCCATGAGGATCCTGACCTTATGGAATGCACCGATTCCGTATCATCTTTGGCTCTATGGATGGGGTTCCACTGGATAGGAGGTACATCTCTATGAGAGTAATCTTTGAGATTTACTTTGGTCGTAACACCTAAGTGTTGCAAATACAAGGAGTTGGTTCCCCAGTCCTGTACCACTTGCAACTGTCGCATGAATGGTCTTCCCAAAATCATCTCATAGGCATGATTCTTGTTAAAATCACATATAGCAAAGCTGTGTTCAAACTCAACACCACATGTGGTGAGAGTTATGCCTTCTAGCAATCCCAAGGGTCTTTCAATATGACCATCAGCCATCTGCAATTTCATTCTCGTTGGCCTCAGTGCTGGCTTGCCCCAACGCTTCCAAAGGGAAGTAGTGGCAATTGCAACTCCTGCACCTGAGTCCAAAATTGCCTTGGTGGTGTACTCCTGGTAGGTGATGGGAAGATAGGTGTTCCCTTCTTCACCTTCACACATATCTCCTATCTTATCCAAGGGAATTTCTGGCACTGTCTTCTGGGATCCTACCCGGGAACGTGGTTCTGCAACTTCAGCTACTTGACTCGCTACATATTTCCGCGCATTTGGTCTATCCTCAGGCAGTTCTTCCAAAGTGAGATCGCGCTGCACCTTGGTGTTCTTTACTACCTCCGTGTTCCTAGGTATGACTGAGTCGTCGTTCCTTACCATGACAGTGGGTGCTCTCATACATGTAGATTTTGCTTCCCATGGGCCTGTGAAGTGGGGTAGCTCTTGTATGGAATTAGACTCAAAGTCCAATCTCTCATGAGACTGAGTACTCTCATGTTCCCCATAAATAGATGGGATGTCTTGTGGGAATTGGTCGTGTGCATCATCCACAAGTTCAAAAGGAGGGGCGACTTCACTTTCGTTATCCCATTTGTCTTCTTGAATCTCTCGTAGGAAGTCTGGTGCAAACCGATTCATAGAAGAAGAAGTGTCTGGCTCCGTAGAATTAGGCACATAAGCAACCTGAGAAGGAGGGCTTATCCTATCGTTGGCTCTCTCCTCGTCCTCATAGATGGCTGGAGCACAAGCTTCCCGGAGAGGATTACTTATTCTATTACTTTTCCGAACAGGCTCATACGCTCCCGGAGAAGGAATGTAGGCAACCTGTGGAGGTACGTAAGCTTTCGAGGGAGGCTCATCTGCCTTTTGGGGGGAAAGATAAGCTTCTTGAGGAGGCACATGGGCTTCCTGAAGAGGCTGGCTTATCCGTTCTCTTGCCCTTTCCTTTCTTTGAGGGGCAGGTTCCTTTTCTGATTGTGCAATTAGCCTCTCTATTCTTTCTAGCAGCCCATCAAAGTGTAACTGTGTCTTAGCTGAGCTAGAGATGTTAAAGAGGCGGCTAGCCTCGAACATGGCTTGAGCCAATTCCACCATCTTAGCACAAATTTTAGTTCGTTCAAGCTCTAGCTCGGCTCTAGGGTAGCATTTTTCATGATCGGTTATGGTTGGCCCTTCTTGGATTCTGGCCTGATATGCTTTAAGCATCATGTTTAGGTCCTCGGGAGTGGGATCTGCTAGGACTGATCCTACTTTGGGGGGTGGTAGAGTCGTATGAGGCGGGTTGGAAGGTGGTGGGTCGGATGGAGATGGGAATGGTGGTGGTGGAGTAGTGCGAGATGGAGTTTGAGATGTGAGTTCAGTTATCCTGGCTTTGGTTTCTCTTATGCTTTCCTCAAGTTCACTCATCTTTTTAGCCCACTGTCTTTTCATTCTTTCCCGACTATCTTTCCATGCTCTAGTCCTTTTCTTGGTTATGCTCTCAGTTTCACTAGCCTCTGGGCTTTTTTCCTGACCTACACCCTGGTTTTGCTACAGTGCTTGGGCTCTAGTGATTACTTGTACTGGTGCAGTGGAAGTCACGCTCCCTGTGGAGTCTACCACTAACCCAACAACGTTGATAGGAGTGATTTTTGGCACATTATTGGGGTTCTTTGGGCAATCTCGTAAGAGATGCTCTTTTCCACAGTCTTGGCAAAAGCCTTGGATCGTCACTGACTGGGGTTGTGTAGGTGGAGGCAAGGGACAATCACGAATGAAGTGATCTCCTTGACATCTGTAGCATGGTCCTCTAGGGAATGGTGGTCGTACCTGCCTAGGTTGGGGTCTAGGGTTGGGGCTTGTATACATGACATTCGTGTAATCTGACTCCCAACTTAGTTCATTTGGCTCTTCACTATAGTAGGACTCACCGTGTTCAGGAGACTGCATGTAGTAGGCCTGGGGACTATCAACATGTGTAGAATCAAAGCTATGGTCACTGGGATCACTTTCAGAAAGCAAGGATGTTATAGGGACTAAGGCTCTATTCAGGTTCTCTTCTGCAGCAGTATACTTTACCGGAATCACATTGGCTGGGGCAGGGGGTTGTTGTGCTAACACAGGTTGAGGCCTTTGTTGAGCTTGATATGGTTGCTGATGAGGTTGCTGTGGCCTGCCATATGGCTGTGGAGGGTACTGGTTCTGGTATCTTCCCTGCGGTGGATAGGGCTGAGGGTAAGTTTGCCTAACTGTTTGCTTATTGTAGGGGCAATCTTGTGCGGTATGATTGGTGTACCTTCGTTCTATGGTGCAATATTGGCTATTTGGATTGACCTGGGGTTGAGCCATAATGGGACACACGTTTGCCATATGGTCACCACTGCATGTATAGCACCTCTTCGCTGGGGTAAACCTCGGAATTTGTTTGCTAGAGACGCCTAGTTTTTGGGCCACTTTCTCTGCAAGTTCCTCAATTGATGTGGATTGCGTGGAAGAGTGACTAGATGCACTATCAGAATCTTTGTAGATTTTGGAAAGCTCTAGTTCTTCCCCTAGGTTATCTTCAATGTCAATGCACATGCGTACACACTCTTCTATAGTCCTAGGGTCCTTCAGATACACATAGGATCTCAATTTCGTACTCAGCAATCCATCAAGGAATAAGGCTACTTGTTTGGCAGGAGTGGGTAGCTCCGAAATAGGGCATCTTTCAAGATATTGTCTAAATCTTCTTCCTGCCAATCTTACAGTCTCTTGGGGAGTCTGTTTGAAGCTGTGAATCAATGAGGAGGTATTGTGTCTTATGCCACTCTTAGAGAACTCTACAATGAAAGCCTCTAGGAGTTGGTCTATACACCTGAATTGTCGCTCATCCAATGGCTGAAACCATGTAACTGCTGTGTTCCTAAGGGTTAGACCGAAGGCATTGTACTGCGTGAATAGATCCTCCACTTGTTCAGCTCTCAAGACTTGCTTGAACTCCGCCACATGATCATAGGGATCTCCTGTGCCATCAAAGTAATTCTTCATGGACTTAACTAGCTGGGTCAGTCTCAAAGTTCTTGTGTGCTCTCTAGGTCTCGGCAGGGGGAATCCATCCACATTTCTTGGGTTCTTATGAGCTCTCAGTATCTCAGGTTCTACTCTAGTCGTCTCCGTCCTTGCTCTTTCTCTACCCATTGGGTTGGCAAAGCTTACTTCTGGTCTATCTCTACTTCTGTCTCTTTGAGTTCCATGAGCTTGGGATGTTCCAGCTCTAGGGTGACCATAGGATACATTCGATCTTGGTTGGGGGAAAATGAATTCACCCTTCCAAGTGTAAGCATGCCTATCATTTTCCGTAACCACAAAGATCCGTTCTGAAGCGTGATCTAAGTAGGTCACTCTGCCTGGGCTATCAGGATCCTTAAACTCATAGATCATGATAGTTCTTATATCAGTTGGCTGATTAGATTTATACCTCCAAAAGGCTTCGTCAGTTTCTCGATTGAGGAGCAACTCTATGCTCTTGTTGTCTTGGGGAACCCACTCAGGTGATAATCCTGGTGAGAACAGATTTGCCTCGGGGGGTTCTAGGTTCCGCACCCATGTTTCCTTGTTCCAAGTCACCTAAGTCCGCCTCTGAGATTACATTCCCAAATTCATCCGTCCTATCTGGGTGACTGGTGACTACGTATATGGTTCCTTCTTTGTCCAGGTATGCACCGTTTTTGAACTTGACAGCTGGGTGCTCTAGTCCTATGGATTGATCAGGATTCTTAATCTGTACTACAGATCTTCCTAGACCGTCCTCATAGATGCTGGCACCTAATCGGTTGGTCCTAAGGTATTCCAGCTGTGTTTTGTAAGGGCCTTCTACCCTGTACAAGTAAGGCACTCCTAAACTTCCCGTAGGCCTGTCCATGCCTTGAGACATCTCTGAATCACTGGTCTCAGAGCTAGGGTAGTACGAGTGGTGGCTCAACTGCTGGGCCCAAGACCTAGCGGTGTGGTTGACACTAGCCTCTGAAGATCTAAGGCTTTGTCTCTCCCTTACTAGATGTCGTCCTGATCTAAGGTTCATATGCCTAACTGATTAACCCAATTTTTCCCAGGTACAACCACGTTTCGGAGTCCTTTTGTATCGGTCACTTGATTCTTTTTATGTTGATTATCGTGTTTAGACTCTTGTCTGATGTCACGTCGTCAGGAATACTTGAGTTTAATTTCGCACTTTAGTTTGGTCGTTTCGCGTTAGGTTCTTTTCCTTTTAAGATTGTCGTTCGCACACACACAGGTTATCTCTTAACTTGCACTTGGTTTTCTTAGATAGTCTTTGATTTATCTCGTGCCTATCGTTGCCTGGAATGACTCCTACCTCTAGTCGTTCTTAGCCTAAACTATGAATTGACAGAGGGGTTAAAAGTTTCCAACCTTTTGTTTTCTGCCTGGTTGCCCTTGAGTGCATAGGAAGCGTGTTCCCAAGCTTGCACTTACACTTGCTTAGAACGCCTTTCGATGCTCTCAATAGATCTGTAAGAGTTCCAAAGTTAGCTTAAAGGTTTAAATTCCAAAGGCAGAAGCAATGATTTTCATTCCTGTAACACACACACTAACTTGCATAGTGATTTTTAGGAAAACAATTCTAAAGACCCTTGACAGATCCTAGGGTTTTCTCCCAAATCTCAAGTGTAGGAACCTCCAGAAATGCTACTGGACTGACTATTTTGCCCCCAAAATTATCCCCAATTTTGAACAAAAACAAACCCTAATTTTTGGCCGAAAAGCCTGTCAATCGCGATCGACAGGTCTGTCAATCGCGATTGACAGAGGTGTCCGTCGGGGCTGTCAGTCGCGATCGACAGTGTCAATCGCGATCGACAAAGTTGATCGTGGCTGTCAATCGCGATCGACAGTATCAATCGCGATCGACACGTTTTCCGGATTTTTCGTCGAAATTTCAGTCAATCGGGGGCCTATCAGTCGCGATGGACACGTGGCTACGCGTAAAAGTCAATCAGTCGTTGAATTTCAGTCGGTCGCGATCGACGGTGTCAATCGCGACTGACAGAGGTGTCGGTCGTGGCTGTCGATCGCGATCGACGGTATCAATCGCGATTGACAGGGTCCTACGTGGCAGTCAGTCGATCGTGGAGGTATGTCGGTCGTGATTGACAGGGTCTGTCGGTCGCGATTGACAGGGTCTATCGGTCGCGATTGACAGAGGCTGTCGGTCACGATTGACAGAAAACCTCGGAATTTTTCTACTGTTTTTAATGTTTTAGGATGTGCTCCTTGTGCTTGTTCTAGTGGTGCACTCAATTTTGTAAAAAACCAAAAATTTCTGTCAGTCGCGATCGACAGAAGCCTGCGACCGCGAGACAGTTTCTAAGTTTTTCGTACCTGCGCCGAGTGCTGAGGGTGATGATACAGCAAGACCTGCAATGACACTCAAGAAACATGCAAAATCCGCACACACAATATCGCTCTCTCGCTCTCTCTCACAAGTGAAATGAGGGAAATGAGGTGGGAAAGGTGATATGATCAAAAACTGAAAATTTTTGCGATGATGGAGATGGAGGTGGGAGATGGTGATGATGATGATGGTGATGAAGATGGTAAAGAAAGTAAAAGAAAATCGATGAGAGTGAAGAAAATACCTACAACTCCAACGCGTCAACTCTACGTCTTACCATCACACGCTCGTCCTCAAAGCTCGATCCCCGGCAACGGCGCCAAAATTTGGTGTAGCTCAGTGATGAGTAGCACCTCCTTTAATGTCAATCCGGGAAGATGTGAGGATGGTATGAAGACCTCGAGCAAGTGGCGGCACAAGTGCGTGAGTGAGAAGCACACAAACATGCACACACATACACACACACGCGCACACACGGCAAGACAAAGAGGGAGAATCAATGGGGTTCTTAGATTACTTTGCAAGAAGCTCTTACAAGTTTGTTTCAATTACAATCTCACCCCAGAAATGAGCTCTCTAGCTCTTTTTATAGTTTTTGACTAGCTTTGGCCCTGTTCAGACCTAGTGTCCGGCCTAGTTAAAAATTAGGTTCCAGGGCTTATTTGAGGGCTCAAACGAGATCTAAAAAATACGAAAATTGGCAGGTAGATACTTCTAAAGCTCCTCAAGCTCAAGGACTCCTTGGCTTGCACAAAATGGAGCTACAAAAAGATGAAATGGTATTTACAATGGTGTTCAGTGATGAGAATCACTTTTAATTGGTGTAGAGGTTTTGAAAACTTAAAGGTTGCCTTAGTGCTAGATCTGCGTGAATGCTCATACGTGCTTTACGTGCTTCTTCTTGAAGAAAATTATTGGCCTATCTGCCAGATCTTCGTTGACTCCCTTGTCTGCTTGTGCCTTCTCTCCCTTCTGACTCTCTTCTCTGACTGCCATGCCTCGTTAGTCCTTCAGTTCCTTGCCCGCTGCTAACAATCATACTCCTCTTGCATGGCTTCTTCCCAATTTCTCTTGCCTTTGGCTTCATCATATGTAGATGGATCTTCATCTGCTTTTACCAAATAAGCATAATCTTTAGTAGTCAAGAATGAGGTGTCATAGCTATACCTTGTAGGTTGCCATTTATGCCTAGATGACCTCCTAACTTCTGCACTTCTTGAAGTCTCTGGTTCATCACATTCTGGATCAAACCTTGGCCTCTCTTCAACTTCAACCTGTACTTCATTATTCTCATTTTCATCAAGTAATTGAATCTTTGCTTTACCTTTCCTTTGATCCACTACTTCTTCAACATCTGCATGTACATTATATTTACCTGTATACCAAGTACCTTGTTCATCAAATGTAACATCCTTGGATACAAGGAATTGCTTTGTGGATGGACTCCACAACCTGTATCCCATTTGCTTATCATCATAACCAATGAATACATACTTTTCTGCCTTAGGCTCCAACTTATGCCTCAATTGAGATGGCACATATGCATATGCCAAGCATCCAAATATTCTGCAATGATCCAAGGTAGGTCTCTTACCCCACCAAGCTTCATATGGTGTCATACCTTGCAAAGCTTTACAAGGCAATCTATTGACCAAATAAGTAGCTGTATTTACAGCCTCTGCCCACAAATAATTTGGGCAATTCTTCTCTTTCATCATGGACCTTGCAAACTCAACAAGAGTCCTATTTCTTCTTTCTGCTACCCCATTTTGTTGAGGAGAGTACCTACAAGTAACTTCTCTCTTTATACCTGCATTCCACAAGTAATCATTGAATTCATTTGAAAAATACTCTCCCCCTCCATCTGACCTTAGTCTCTTCAATTTTTGACCTGTAATCCTTTCTGCATATGCATGATAGCGTTTAAATGTATTAAACACTTCTGACTTTTCTTTAATCACATAAATTGTGATCCATCTGGTAGCATCATCAACATATATGACATAATATCTTGAACCATTTATACTAAAGTCCTTTGAAGGACCCCACACATCTGTATGCACCAATTCAAGTCTTTCTGAATACATAAACCCATGCTTGGAATAGGATTGCTTATGAGCCTTACCTAATTGACATGCCTCACATCTGTATGTCATGTGTTGACCTGCAATGTTAGGCAACCCAAGCACTGAATCATTGTTAATCATTTCTTTGATACCTCTTTCATTGAAGTGTCCAAGTCTTTTGTGCCAAAGATCCAATTCTGACACCTTCTGCTCTCCATATGTGAACATAGCATGTCCAACATTTCCTTGTACCTTCAATGTGAAGAGCCTTCCTTCTTTCTTTCCTGTAACAACATGTTTATACCCTTGACTAGGGTCTTCAACATATACTCCATCATTAGTGAATCTTACCTCATATCCTTTTTCCACAATTTGACCTACACTGATCAAATTCTTTGGAATTGTGGGAACATAAAGAACCTTACTCAGAAGAGTGCTCCCATCTTTAGCCTTGACTGAACCAATTGACTTTACCTTATGCTTTGTATTATCACCTGTCTGAACTGTATGATTAATTGCATTATGATCTAGGTCAGTCATCAAAGCAATATTTCCACTTAAAGGATTACTACATCCTGAATCAATATAGAACACTCTCATGTCCTCATGTGAAGTTTCACATGTTGCATTCATAATGAGAGTCGAGTCCTCCTTCTGATCTGATGCATAGTTGTAGTAGGTGTTATTATAGGATTGATTTTGGAAGTTTCTTCCTCCACCTCTTCCAAAAGAATTCCTACCACCTCTACCTCTGAAGTTTCCTCTCTGAAATCTACCACCTCTTGCTCTTTGATTAAAGTTCTGATAATTACCATTATTCTGATTATTGTGCCAACAATCATGAGATAGATGATTGGTCTTACCACATATCCAACAAGCTCTTGCATTATCTTTGTTGTTTCTGCCTCTTCCTCTACTTCTGCCATTTCCTTTTCCTCTTATGAAATTTGCTTGATTTGAAGTACCTTCTTCTTCACCTGATTGTTGCTTTCCTTTGTTAGCTTTCTTCTTGTCTTTAGAGTACATTGCATGACCTGCACTCTTATCAACATCTCCTTTGATATCATTCTCAAAAGTTAGCATATGACCTAACAATTGATTCAAATCAGGAGTAAAGTGATCTAATGAAAGTTCTGTAGACAAAATAAAAGGCTTCCACTTCTCATCTCCTCTTAGCCTTGTGAGAATTTGTCTTACCAATTTATCTTCTTTAATATCTTCATCCACTGCACCTAGAGAATCTGCAATGTCCTTCATCTTTGTCACATAATCAGAGATTGATTGTGAGGCCTTCTTCTTGAAAGTAGTAAATTCTGCCCATAGTGAAGCCTTTCTTGATTTGGTTGTGTTTTGGAAATGCTCCTCCAAAGCATTCCAAATGTCACATGCACTTTCAAGTCCTCTAATGTGAGGAAGCAAATAGTCATTGACTGCCATGTAGATTATGCTCCTTGCTTGAGCATCCTTCTTCATCCAATTCTTTAGATCTGACAATTCTTCCCTAGTTGGAACACTAGGATCTCTGAACTGAGGCTTCTCTTCTTCACCTATAGTGTAAGCTATCAAATCTTTGCTCATTAGATGAGCTTCCATCCTCATAGACCAAGCTGGATAGTTCTCTCTATCCAACTTTTCAATTTGGAGATTATCTCCCATCCTTGCTTCACCTGTAGTCTCAAAACTTTAGACTTTACAAGGAATAAATGTACCTTAACTTCGAGTATTGCTTCTTCTGATCCTTTTGATAATCTTTGCGTGTCTCCCTTCAATCTTTCTTCAGCACTTTATCCTTCTGAACCTTCGAAATATAGAACTTGTATGTCTGCAGCAGTCGGAGTCTCCCTTTTTCCTTAATTTTGACACAACCTGCTCTGATACCACTGATGGAGAGTGTTAATCTCCAAAAGAACAAGTTGACCTTGAATTTAGACCACCTCTATATCAAGATCAACTTTAGACTCCACCAAAGTTAAAGAACATTCACCAAATTATCAGAAAATTGATTATTCTGAAAAATTCAACTTCTCAGAAAAGTCTGCTACAGATTAATCACTCACTGACTAATCAATCCTATAAAGTTTTTTATAAAACTTTTCACAATGCTTTGCCTTGAGATTGCGTAACCTTTCCAAGTTAAATTTCTCAAAATGATTGAGTACACACTGAGAAATGTGTGAAACACTTTACCTATGTCTGAAACAGCTTCTCTGTAATGATGACTTTGACACCTGCAACTTCTTAGCTACAGTTCTCACAATGTCGAATCCGTTTGATCAAGATCTTTTAGCCATAGATGGCTTACCTTCCAACTTAGATTTTAAGCCCTCACTTGTGTAAAACTTTACACCACACACTGAGTAATGTTCATTTCTCTGAACATGAAATCTGCGCCAGTTTTGTGGACTCTCAGAACATCATTACATATGAATGTTCCTAAACTAAATTCTCTCAACCTGATTACAATTAGGCTCTCAAATTCTAGCCATAGATAGATTAGCTATGGACTTAGATACGTGCAGAAGGATTTCTCAAAAGATTAAACACAGAAGGAGCAGACAGCAAAACATCGGGCACAAGATTTTCTTGATTTCTCAGAAAATTACAATTGAGTGAAGTTGATGAATTCAACTCACTTCTCATGTGTCTAATGACACTCTCTACTGCTCATTCCTCTTCCTATTCTCTATTCTCATTCTATACTACTTGCCCCCCGACTTTTTAACAACCATTTATAGGCAAATATATACAATCTTATGACTAATCAAAAGTATGAGTCAGCTAATGTACATATGTGTACATATCTTTGAGTTTCTGAATATGTCCTTCCTTCAACCTTCTGAATTTGTTCTCTTCTTAACTCCTTGACTTCATTTCTTCATAATCCTTCAATTGATGATTGACATGCACCAACACCCGGTCACCCCCTTTATGACCCCTACCTCCAACTCCACCACCTTCACCTCCCACTACCAGTGTCACCACCACCGTCATCGCCTCAGAGTCCACTTCCCATATCGAAGCACAGACTGTGAGTCAATCCTCACAATCTGCACAACCTATCACCACCCCTATTGTAAACAGTACCATTGAAATGGTAATTCTAACTGTAGCCACTGAGAATCCCATTCCCCCGATCACGCTCCTTGGCAGTCCATATTCACAACTACACACACCACTTTACACTTCACAACCATCACTACACCGACAATTCCCATGTTCACAATCACTCCCACGACTGCATCCACATATGACGTCATGGACATATCACCTACTTCTGCACCTCTCCCTCCCCCCATATTTCCACAATCTCCCATTCCCCCACCACCCACTTCACCCTTTTCAAGCACAGCATACACACTCCCATTCCCTTTTCCCTACCCCCCTGCATTCAACACCTTTCCCGCATCCACTCCTGTTAATAATGTATTTAATAAAATGTACGAGTGTATGTCTCAACTACAACAGCATTACCAGCATCTAGATGCCCAGCATACGAGCTTGTTCAGAAATCATGAAATGCTACAAGAGAGATTCATTAATTTAGAGAAGGAGAAGAGGCAGTTACAACAGCAGTATAGTACATTGCAAACACAACATGATCAGGTAATCGCCAATCCACCCCAAATAGATACTGAAGAAAAACAACAACTTGATGATCTGTTACACGCTTAGTTAACGGACAATCTCAAGCTTTGACGTAACCTCGCCTTACTACGAAAGCACATGTCTGCAGCCCGAAAAAAATAAACGACTACAGAAAAGAACGAAGAGAACTTGGAAGCAGCAATGGAGGGTTTACCGCAAGAAATCGAACCAGAGAATTTCAAGGCCATCCCATCGGCAAATATGCAAATCATATTGGAAACACACGCTGATCTCTTGGAAGCACACGCTCCCTTAGAAAGAGAGCGGGATGACCTACTAAAGCAACTGGCAGCTCAGCAAGATTCACCAAAAGAAGTTACAGCCACAACAGACATATCTGAAGAAGTCGCAGAACTCAGAGCGCAACTGGCAGAACTACAAAATAAAGTTCTTCAATATGAGCATCAACCCTCTCCCCTCATGGAACCAAAACCTGAAGACTTAGTTCCAATTGAAGTTGAGGAGATCTTTGAAGACCCATACGTACCGATGCCTGCACCAGGGGGTAAGCAAACAGAAGAAGGAATGGACACAAATGAGATCGAAGCTCTTGAATGGATGCAAAGGTTAGAGAAGGTGGCTACAACCCACGATGAGAGGGTGGAAGTACAGATACAATCAATGTCCCAATTGGAAGAAATCATCATCAAATCCGATTACTTCAAAAACCTCTCCCATCATAGGTGGATTGGCACATCCGATGATTTGTATGTTCCATTCTGTGTCTTAACGACAGATTATAATGCTAAAATCAAGCAGTGCACAACAAGAGAACCAACCTTGGCAACATAGTTTGCACCAGAAGACATCCTTGCAAGTGCCACGCATGGGAATATATTTCAACCTACCTGGAGGATCCGTCTGCTTGAAACATACCTTGAGATGGTACGCACTTGGAATAACATGCCACTATACATCAAGTATAACCCATGCTACTGCCCTGTCTTTCGACGAAGGTCTTGGCCAAAGTACACCAAAACAGTTTTGACGGTTAAAGGATGTGAAAAGTGGCTAAACTATGTGTACTTAGCACCCCCTCATGGCCAACCCACGGTCAACTACATGATTTCAACCATCCGACACTAGGCAGTTAGATTCAAGAATATACTAGATGTCATGGCACAGATGTGCCTCAAAATCTCTGAGCTAATGCTGGTTACATTCAGGACCTTTAAGAATGTCAAGGAACCTCATCTTTCGGCTCTCGGATTTAATGAAGGAAACCAAGACCTTGTTTATGATATGAGCACCACACCATCTATCAATGTTGTCTATGCATGGCATTCTCATATCAAGTATCTACCAGCCTGCTTCAAGCAAACGTTTGAGGAAATGTTTATCATTGGGTTCTGGGAATATCATTCAGAGATATTCATTCCCATACCATCTCATTTCTTACAATTATTTGCTGTGGAACAGGCTCTACATTCAGAAAAGTTACGTATGCCACATCCAGAAGTTCCTGGGCCAGTAGACTGGGATGCCCTACTCACCGATTTGGCAAAAGGACTGAGATTATCAGAACATCACTTGGCGACCGATTTCGTGAATTACTATATCCAACAATCCACTCAACAAGGGTCTGTCAGAAACGATAGACGCGAGAGTGGGGGGGTGTTGGCAGTAGTCAAGGTACCCAAGGACTCACAAGACAAGGAAGTCAAAGAAGGGATTCAGAGCGAAGAGAAAGCACCAGCAGACAAAGTATTCAACGAAGATCTGGCAAGTAGGCCGTCCAAAATTTTCCATGAAGTAATACTTCCTAAATAGTGAATTTAGTCACTCTACATCATTGTAAATAACATTTCACCTTTTTGTAGCTCCATTTTGTGCAAGCCAAGGATTCCTTGATCTTGAGGAGTATTAGAAGTATCATCATACCAATTTTCATGATTTTTAGACTCTGTTTGAGCCTCCAAATAGGCCCTAGAACCTAATTTTTAACTAGGCCGGTCACTAGGTCTGGACAGGGCCAAAAGCTAGTCAAAGACTATAAATAGAGCTAGAGAACTCATTTTTGAGGTTAGCTTGTAATATATTTGAACTTGTATGAGCACTTTTGAAGTAATCTAAAAAGAATTCCATTGTTTCCCTCTTTGTTCTTGCAGTGTGTGCGCGTGTGTGTGTGTGTATGTGTGTGCATGTTAATGTGCTTCTCACTCACGCACTTGTGCCTTCACTTGCTCGAGGTCATCATACCATCCTCACGTCTTCCCGGATTGACATTAAAGGAGGTGCTACTCATCACTGAGCTACAAATTGCAACTCCTGCACCTGAGTCCAAAATTGCCTTGGTTGTGTATCCCTGATGGGTAACTGGAAGATAGGTATTTCCTTCTTCTCCTTCGCTCATGTCTCCTATCTTATCCAATGGTATTTCGGGTACTGTTCTATGAGATCCTACCTGGGAACAAGATTTCTCTACCTCTGGCACGTGTTTGGCTACATGTTTCCACACTTCTGGCTTAACTTTGAGTAGCTCTTCTAAAGTGAGATTGCATTGCACTTTAGTGTTCTTTACTACCTTAGTATTCCTAGGTATGATCGAATCTTCGTTTCTTATCATGATCGTAGGTGCTCTCATACATGTTGACTTAGTTTCCCATGGGCCTCTGAAATGTGGTAACTCTTGCAAGGAATTAGACTCAAAATCTAATCTCTCATGAGATTGGGCACTCTCCTGCTCTTCATAAATAGAAGGGATGTCCTGTGGGAATTGATCATGTGCGTCATCCACAAGTTCAATGGGAGGAGGGACTTCACTTTCCTTTGCCCACTTCTCTTCTTGAATCTCTCTCAGGAACTCTGGTGAATACCTATTCATAGAAGAAGAGGTGTCGGGTTCAGTGGAGTTAGGCACATAAGCTTCATGGGGAGGAATGCTTATTCTATCACTTGCACTCTCCTTAAGCTAGGAGGAGGCTCCATTTCCAGACTTTGCAAGTAACCTTTCCAATCTATCTAATAGACCATCAAAATGCAATGGTGTTCTAGTGGAGCTAGAACCATTGAACAAGCAACTGGCTTCAAACATAGCTTGCGCCAATTCTACCATCTTAGCACAAAGTTTTGTTCTCTCTATTTCTAGATCGGCTCTAGGGTAACATTTGTCATGATCTGTTACATTTGGCCCTTCTTGAATTCTGGCCTGATATGCTTTAAGCATCATGTCTAGATCCTCAGGAGTGGGATCGGCTAGGACTGATCCTACTCTGGGTGGTGGGTGGATTATGTGTGGTGGATTAGAAAGTTGGGGAATGGAAAGTGATGGGTTGGCAGGAGGTGGAAAGGATGGTGGTGGGGTAGTGTGAGAGTGGTTTTGAGATGCGAGTTCACTTATCTTTGCTTTGGTTTCTCTCAAGCTTTCTTCAAGTTCGCTCATTTTCTGTGACCATTGTCTTTTTTTCACTCGCGTCTTCATAATAGTATGACTCGTCATGCTCAGGTGACTGCATGTAATAAGCCTACGGGCTTTCAACGTGAGTAGAGTCAAAACTATGATCATCGGGATCACTTTCAGAAAGCAATGGTGTCACTGGCACTATGGCTCTATTCATATCCTCTTCTGTAGCTATGTACTTTACTGGAATCACATTGGTTGGAGCAGGGGGTTGTTGCACTAACACGGGTTGAGGCCTTTGTTGGGTTTGATAGGGTTGTTGTGGTCTACCATATTGTTGAGGTGTGTACTAGTTCTGGTATCTTCCTTGTTGAGGGTATGGTTGTGGGTACGTTTGCCTAACTGCTTGCTTATTGTATGGGCAATCTTGCGTCGTGTGATTGGTGTACCTCCGTTCTATTGTGCAGTACTGGTTACTAGGATTCACTTGGGGTTGGGCCATAATGGGACATACATTCGCCATATGGTCACCTCCACAGGTATAGCATCTTTTCACTGGTGCAAACCTTGGTATTTGTTTACTAGAGACTCCTAGTTTCTGAGCTACTTTTTCAGCGAGTTCCTCAATAGAGGAGGATTGCGAGGAAGAGAGGCTAGTAGAACTATCTGAATCTTTGTAGATTTTTGAAAGTTCTAATTCCTCCCCTAGGTTATCCTCGATGTCGATGCACATACGTACACACTCTTCTATGGTTCTAGGATCCTTCAAGTACACATAAGATCTCAATTTGGTACTTAGCAATCCATCCAAGAATAAGGCCACCTGTTTGGCTGGAGTGGGTAACTCAAGAATGGGACATCTCTCTAGGTATTGTCTAAACCTTCTTCCTGCAAGCCTAACTGTCTCGTGAGGTGTTTGCTTGAAGCTATGAATTAGTGAGGAAGTGTTATGCCTTATGCCACTCTTAGAAAACTCCGTGATGAATGCCTCTAAAAGCTGGTCTATGTTTCTGAATTGCCTCTCATTCAGGGGTTGAAACCATGTAAGGGTAGTGTTCCTAAGGGTTAGACCAAAAGCATTGTATTGTGTGAATAGGTCCTCCACTTGTTCAGCTCTCAAGACTTGTCTAAATTCAACTACATGATCATATGGGTCTCCTGTGCCATCGAAATAGTTCTTCATGGACTTCACCAACTGAGTTGGCCTTAGGGTCCTAGTGTGTTCTCTCGGCCTTGGCAAAGGGAAATCTTCAGCATTTCTTTGGTTCCTTGGGGCTCTAGGTCTCTCGGTTTCCTCTCTATCCATCTCTGTTCTTATCCTTTCTCTTCCTAGGGGGTTGGCAAAGCTTACCTCAGGTCTATCTCTACTTCTATCCCTTTGAACTCCATGGGCTTGGGAGGTCCCAACTCCTTGGTGGCTATAGGACACATTGGACTGAGGTTGGGGAAAAACAAATTCATCCTTCCAAGTGTAGGCATGTCTCCCATGCTCTGAGACCACGAAGATCTGCTCTGATGTATTGTCTAGGTAGGTTACTTTGCCTGGGCTATCAAGGTCTTTAAACTCATAAATTGTGAGAGCACCTACTTCATGAGGCTGGGCAGGCTTATACCTCCAAAAAGCCTCATCGGTTTCTCGATTTAATAGTAGATCTATGCTTTTGTTGTCTTGGGGCACCCACTCTGGTGTGAGGATTCTCGTGAGAACTGATTTACCTCGAGGGGTCATAGGCTCTCTTCCCATGTTCCCTTGCTCTATGTCTCCTATGTCTGTTTCTGGGATCACATTACCAAATTCGTCTGTCCTGTCTGGGTGATCGGTGACTACATACATAGTTCCCTCTTTGTCCAGGTATGCGCCATTCTCAAACTTCACTGCTGGATGTTCTAGTCCAATAGGTTGATCTGGGTTTTTAATCTGGACTATGGATCTTCTTAGACCGTCCTCATAGATGTAGGCACCAAATCGGTTGGTCCTAAGATATTCAAGTTGAGTCTTGTAAGGACCTTCAACCTTTTGTAAGTAGGCCACACCTGAACTTCCCGTGGGTCTCTCAATACCTTGAGACATCTCTGATTTGCTAGTCTCAGAGGTAGGGTGGTTTGAATAATTGCTCAGCTGTTGGGCCCAAGACCTAGCAGTGTGATTGACACTAGCTTCAGAGGATTTGAGGCTTTGTCTGTCTCGGCCTAAGTGTCTTCCTGATCTAAGGTTCATATGCCTGGGTTTTCTACCCTCTAGTCCCAAGTACAATCTTGTTGCATATTAGTTTGTATCAATCACTTTGTTCTTTTTAGTGGGTTATTGTGTTAAGATCTTGTTTGAAATCATGTCGTCAGGGGTACTTAAGTGAATTTCGCACTTGATAATTGATCGAATCCAGTTTACTTTTGTCCCTTAGGGTTTTCGTGCTCACAAACTACGTAATGCTTGTACTTAGTTGATTAGTTCTCTTGGACTTGATTCGTGCCTGACGTTGCCCTAATTAATCACCACACCTAGGTTGTACTTAGCCTAAGCTAGGAATTGATAGAGGGTGTTGCAAATTTCCAACCTTAAGGCTCCTTCCTTGGTTGTCCTTGTATGCCCAGGAAGCGTGTTCCCAAGCTTGCACTTACTCTTGCTTGGATTGCCCTTCGATGCTCTCAGTGGACCTGTAAAAGTCCCAATGTTAGCTCAAGATTTCAATTTAAAGAATACAACATACCAATTTCATTCATGCAATTCAGAGATCAACTTGTTCTTTGGCTTTGTGGAAGACAATCCTAAAGACTCCCTAGCTTTTCTACCCCAGGGTATGGTCAACTTCAAAATACCCTATCTAATAATCCTGACATTAATTTTACCATAACTAGTGGAAGTTTTGGTAGTACTCCCCACGATCTTTCCAACAAGCCTAAGATCACTCTGAACGGATTTCGTATGAGGGAGTTATGATTGTTCAGGCATTTAGGGTTCAAAACAGGCTTTCAGGGTTCAGGGAATTCATCTCTGTTTTTCTAGGTATTTGGCCCACTTCTAAGGCTCTAAGGTAGTCCCAATGTGTTAGAAATCAAGCCCAAAAATTATCCCAAGTCAATCAATTACTACACTCCAAAAAATTATTCGTGAGGCCAGTGTATCGCGATAGCTCGGGTCGGTGTGTTGCGATAGGTCAGTGTGTCGCGATAGGTCGATGTGTTGCGATAGACGGGTGTGTCGTGATAGGTCAGTGTGTCGTGATAGGCGGGTGTGTCGCGATAGACGGGTGTGTCGCGATACCTCAGTGTGTCGCGATACCTCGGTGTGTCGCGATACCTCGGTGTGTCGCGATACCTCGGTGTGTCGCGATAGGTCGGTGTGTCGCGATAGACGGGTGTGTCGCGATAGGTCGGTGTGTCACGATAGACGGGTGTGTCGCGATACCTCGGTGTGTCGTGATAGGTCGGGATATGGGCAAATTTTCCTGATCAAGCTAGTGATTCTAGGAGCTCTCAGCCTGCGCAGTGTTGTGGTGCACTCAGAATCGTGATAGGGTCAGTTTTTCGGTGTATCGGATAGCTCAAGCTTGATGCCTCGGGGCTTGCGCAGAGAAGTTCTATACCTGCTGAGCTTGCTGGAGATGGTGAGGATGCTGAAACCTGCAAGAAACATGCAAAAACAACAATGCACACTCGCTCTCTCTCAAACTCGCACAAAGCAAATGAGGAGAATGAAAAGAAAGAGGCAATATGAAGTGGAGAAGGAGATGGAGATGGAGATGGAGATGGAGATGGAGAAAACAAAAACAAGAAAATTACCTACTACTTACCATTCCAATGCATCCTCTCTACGTCTTACCATCACACGCTCGTCCTCAAAGCTCCCGGCAACGGTGCCAAAATTTGGTGTAGCTCAGTGATGAGTAGCACCTCCTTTAATGTCAATACGGGAAGACATGAGGATGGTATGAAGACCTCGAGCAAATGAAGGCACAAATGTGTGAGTGAGAAGCACACCAACATGCACACACATACACACACGCGCACACACGGCAAGAATAAAGAGAGTAAGACAATGGAATCACTTCTATTACATCCAAGTTCTCATACAAGTTCAAAACTACAAGAAGCTAGCCCAAAAATGAGCTCTCTAGCTCTATTTATAGTTTTTGACTAGCTTTGGCCCTGTCCAGACCTAGTGTCCGGCCTAGTTTAAAATTAGGTTCCAAGGCTTATTTGAGGGCTCAAACGAGGTCTAAAAAATATGAAAATTGGTAGGCAATTACTTCTAAGGCTCCTCAAGCTCGAGGACTCCTCGGCTTGTACAAAATGGAGCTACAAAAAGGTGAAACGGTATTTACAAGGGTTTCTAGTGATAAGAATCACTTTTAAAATGATGTAAGGTTTGGAAAAATTTAATGGGTTGCCTTAGTGCTAGATCTGCATGCATGCCCGTACTTGCTTCTTCCCATATGATGCCAATAGGTGTCAAGATTGGTGCTGAACATAATCTTCTTTTAAGCTCATTGAAAGATTTCTCACATTCATCAGTCCACTCAAAGTTAGTCAAAAGTTCATACAAAGGCTTTGCAATGATGGCATACATGTGTATAAAACGTCGGTAATAGGCACAATGGCCCATGAAAGCTTGTACTTCCTTGACATTCTTTGGCCTAGGTAGTTCTGCGATGGCTCTCACTTTCTCTTCATCAGTGGATATTCCATTCTTTGACACTATGTGTCCTAGAATCTTGCCTTGCCTTACCATGAAAACACACTTTTCTGGGTTAAGGCAGACTTGATATTCTCTACATTTGTCAAAGGTTTTCTTGAGTTCCGGTATATATGTCTGCCTAATGTTGGAATGAGCACAGAGACAACATAGACTTCTAAATTCTTTCTCAGGAATTCCTTAAACACATGGCACATCAGCCTCTGAAAAGTGGTTAGTGCATTGGTGAGACCAAATGGCATTATCCGGAAAGAAAATATGCCCCACTCTATGGCAAAAGCCGTCTTATGCTGATCTTCTGGAGCAATGGCTACCTCATTGTAGCCAGAAAATCCATCAAGGAAGTTGTACACTTCCTTGCCTACTACTCTTTCTAAGAGATGTTCAGTGATAGGAAATGGATAGTTATCTCCAATGGTGGCTACATTAACTTTCTTCAAATTAATGCATACACGTAACTTTTCGTTCCTCTTGGGCACCACTACAATGGAGGATACCCATTTGGTGTGCTCAATTTCATAGATAAATCCAGCTTCAACCAAGCAATCTATCTCTTCTTTGATCTTGGTAGCATAATTATCATTATATGTGTATGGCTTTTGTTTAGAGGGTTTGGCATTTGAAGTCATGGGGATAGTGTGTGAGCATATGTCAAGATCTACACCTTTCAAGTCCTTGTAGCTCCAAGCAAATACCTCTCTATACTCTCTTAGCAGAGCTACCAACTCTTGCTCTTCTTCTGCTGTCAGGTCATGTCCTATGTATGTGCATCTTTCTTCTCCATCTTCTATGGTTACAACTATTTTCTTAGTGGTTTCTTTGTTATCATAGGCCTCTCCAGATTCTACCTCGCGTTTGGGCATTCTTATCATGACTCTCCTATCATCGATCTCATACTTCTTAAAATTTCCAGGGACCTCAAACAAAGATTCTTCCTCTTCTAACGTGGGTTCTTTCTTCTTTATTTTCTTGCCTTCACTCTTGACTGCCACTTGTGTGGTTAACCTCACATCATTGGTAAGCTCTTCGTGTCTTTGGGGGTGAGCTTCTACCTCATAGAAGTATTCTTCATCTGATGCAAAAGGTGGGTCCATAATGATTGACTCTAGATCGGAGTCACTTGCATCCTCGAATGCATCCGTGCTAGGTTCGCATTCTTCAAGAACCAAATCACCCATGATTGGCTCTATTGTGAATACTGAAATGTCATAGCCATCCTCGTCACAGTGGGGTGTCCATTGTTCTTCATTGATGACCACATCCACTGTTGCTAGAATTTCTACCCAACCATGAGGTTCAAACTCTTCGTCTAGGAAAACTACAGGTGCATAGGCTAGGTCTTCAACTGATCTATGGGTTTCTTTCGCACCTACTTCTCTGGCTTTTTCTCTTTCCTCTTCCTCTATTGCTACTTTACACATCCATAAGTGGGTGTCTTCATGCATCCATGAGGATCCTGATCCTATGGAATGCACTGACTCTGTATCATCTTTGGCTCTATGGATGGGATTCCATTGGATAGGGGGTACATCTCTATGAGAGTAATCCTTGAGATTGACTTTGCTCGTAACACCTAATTGTTGCAAATACAAGGAATTGGTTCCCCAATCCTGTACCACTTGCAATTTCCGCATAAATGGTCTTCCCAAAATCATCTCATAGGCCTGGTTTTTGCTAAAGTCGCATATAGCAAAAGTATGCTCGAACTCAACACCACAAGTGGTGAGAGTTATTCCTTCTAGCAATCCTAAGGGTCTCTCAATGTGACCATCGGCCATCTGCAACTTCATTCTTGTTGGTCTGAGTGTTGGCTTGCCCCAACGCTTCCATAGGGAAGTGGTAGCAATTGCAACTCCTGCCCCGGAGTCCAAAATTGCCTTGGTTGTGAATCCTTGATGGGTAATGGGAAGATAGGTGTTTCCCTCTTCTCCTTCACTCATGTCTCCTATCTTGTCCAAGGGTATTTCTGGCATTGTTCTATGAGATCCTACTTGGGAACAAGTTTTTGCTACTTTTGGCACTTGATTAGCTACCTATTTCCATAGTTCTTGCCTAACCTTGAGTAGCTCTTCTAAAGTGAGATTGCACTGCACTTTAGTGTTTTTTATGACCTCCATGTTCCTAGGTGTGACTGAGTCTTTGTTTCCTACCATGATTGTGGGGGCTCTCATGCAAGTAGACTGAGCTTCCCATGGGCCTGTGAAATGGGGTAGTTCCTGCAAGGAATTAGACTCGAAGTCTAATCTCTCATGGGATTGGGTACTCTCTTGCTCCTCATAAATGGAAGGAATGCCTTGTGGAAATTGATCATGTGCATCATCCACAAGTTCAATGGGAGGAGGAGCTTCACTCTCTTTAGCCCATTTCTCTTCTTGAATCTCTCTTAGAAATACTGGGGAATATCGATTCATAGAAGAAGATGTGTCTGGTTATGTGGAGTTAGGCACATAAGCTTCCTCGGTAGGAAGGCTTATCCTTTCACTTGCCTTGTCCTTATTTTGAGAGGCGGGGTCCTTTTCTGATTGTGCAATTAGTCTCTCCAGACTTTCTAGCAGTCCATCAAAGTGCAACTGTGTCTTAGCTGAACTAGAGAAGTTAAAGAGGCGACTGGCTTCAAACATGGTTTGAGACAATTCCACCATCTTAGCACAAATTTTAGTTCGTTCAAGATCTAGTTTGACTATAGGGTAACACTTTTCATGATCAGTGACATTCGGCCCTTCTTGGATTCTGGCCTGGTATGCTTTAAGCATCATGTCTAGGTCCTCGGGAGTGGGATCTGCTAAGACTCATCCTGCTCTAGGGGGTGGTGGAATTGTATGCTGTGGGTTGGAAGGTGGTAGGGATGAAGGTGGTGGTGGTATGTGAGAGTGTGTTTGAGAGGTGAGCTCAACAATTTTGGCCTTTGTTTCTCTTATGCTCTCTTCTAATTCGCTCATCTTCTTGGACCATTGTCTTTTCATCCTTTCTCGGCTATCTTTCCAGGCTCTCGTACGTTTCTTGGTTATGCTCTCAGTTTCACTAACTTCGGCATTCTTTTCTTGGCCTAAACCTTAGCTCTGCTGCAATGCCTGAGCTCTGGTGACCACTTGCACTTGCGCAGTAGAAGTCACAATGCCTGTGGAGTCTACCACTAACCCAATAACATTGATAGGAGTGATTTTTGGCATATTATTGGGATTCTTTGGGCAATCTCGTAAGAGATGCTCCTTTTCGCAATCTTGACAAAAGCCTTGAATTGTCACCAATAGGGGTTGTGTAAGGGCAGGAAGTGGACAATCACAAATGAGGTGATCTCCCTGACATCTGTAGCATGGTCCTCTAGGGAATGGGGGTCTTACTTGCCTAGGTTGAGGTCTAGGGTTGGGATTTGTGTACATGATATTTGCATACTCTGGATCCCAACTAGGTTCACTTGGTTCTTCACAATAGTAGGACTCACTATGCTCAAGTGACAGCATGTAGTAGGCCTGGGGGCTATCAATATGTGTAGAATCAAAACTCTGATCACTAGGGTCACCTTCTGAAAGCAATGGAATGACTGGGACTATGGATCTATTTAGGTTTTCTTCTGCAACTGCATACTTTACAGGAATCACATTAGCTGGAGCAGGGGATTGATGTGCTAGAACTGGTTGAGGTCTCTGCTGCCCTTGATAGGGTGGTTGATAGGGTTGCTGGGGCCTATCGTACTGCTGTGGTGGATACTGGTTCTAGTATCTGCCCTGTTGTGGATATGGTTGAGGGTAATTTTGTCTCAGTTTGTTTGTTATAGGGGCAGTCTTGTGCGGTGTGGTTGGTGTATCTTTGCTCTATGGTGCAGTTTTGGCTAATAGGATTCACTTGGGGTTGAGCCATAATGGGACATACATTTGCCAAATGGTCACCTCCACATGTGTAGCATCATCTCACTAGGGTAAATCGGGGTATCTGTTTGCTTGAGACACCTAATTTCTAAGCTACCTTCTCTACAAGTTCCTCACTAGACGTGGATGGTCTGGAAGAGATGCTGGTAGAGCTATCTAAATCTTTGTAAATTTTTGAAAGCTCCAACTCCTCTCCTAGATTATCCTCTATGTCTATAGACATGTTTACGCATTCTTCTATGGTCCTAGGGTCCTTTAGGTACACATATGATCTCAATTTGGTACTCAATAACCCGTCTAGGAATAATGCCATTTGTTTGGATGGAGTAGGTAGCTCTGTAACAGTGCACCTCTCTAAGTATTACGTAAATCTTCTTCTTGCAAGTCTAACTATCTCTTGAGGTGTTTGTTTGAAGCTATGAATTAATGAGGAGCTAGACCAACATGGCCTAACCCGATCAGAGAATTCAGTGATGAATGCCTCTAGAAGTTGGTCTATGTTCCTGAATTGTCTCTCATTTAGCGGTTGAAATCAGGTAGGGGTTGTGTTCCTAAGGGTTAGACCAAAGGCATTCTATTGCGTGAAAAGGTCTTCAACTTGTTCAGCTCTCAAGACTTGCCTAAACTCGGCCACATGATCATATGGGTCTCCCGTGCCATCGAAGTAATTCTTCATGGACTTAACCAGCTGGGTTGGCCTCAAGGTTCTAGTGTGTTCTCTATGCCTTGGCAAAGGAAAATCATCCGCATTTCTTTGGTTTCTTGGGGCTCTGGGTCTCTCAGTTTCTTCTCTATCCGTCTCAGTTCTCATCCTTTCTCTTCCCAAGGGGTTGGCAAAGCTTACTTCAGGTCTATCTCTACTTCTGTCCCTATGAGCTCCATGAGCTTGGGATGTTCCACCTCCTTGGTGGCCATACGAGACATTAAATCTTGGTTGGGGAAAAATAAATTCACCCTTCCAAGTGTAGGCATGTCTTCCATGTTCTGAGACCACACAGACCCTCTCTGAAGTATTGTCTAAATAGGCCACTTTGCTTGGGCTATCAAGATCTTTGAACTCATAGATTGTGATCGTTCCTACCTCATTTGGCTGATCAAACTTATACCTCCAAAAGGCTTCCTCAGTTTCTCGGTTTAAGAGCATATCTGTGCTCTTATTATCTTGGGGAACCCACTCTGGTGTGATAATTCTAGTGAGAACTGATTTGCCTCGAGGGGTTCTAGGCTCTCCACTTATGTTCCCTTGCTCTAGGTCACCCACTTCTGGGATCACATTACCAAATTCATTTGTCCTATCTGGGTAGGTGGTGACCACATACATGGTTCCTTCTTTGTCTAGGTATGCACCATTTTCAAACTTGACTGCTGGATGTTCGAGTCCAATGGGTTGGTCAGGGTTTTTAATTTGGACCACGGCTCTTCTTAGGCCATCCTCATAGATGCAAGCACCTAATCGGTTGGTCCTAAGGTATTCGAGTTGCATCTTGTAAGGGCCTTCGACCCTTTGTAAGTATGGCACGCCTGAACTTCCTATGGGTCTCTCCATACCATGAGACATCTTAGACTCGCTAGTTTCAGAGCTAGGGTAGTGCGAATAATGGCTCAACTGTTGGGCCCAAGACCTAGCAGTATGATTGACACTAGCCTCTGAAGACCTAAGACTCTGTCTATCTCTCCCTAGGTGTCGTCCTGATCTAAGGTTCATATGCCTAATTGAATAGCCCCAATTTTCCCAAGTACAACCTCGTTGCGGATCAATTTGTATTAATCACTTGTTCTTTTTAATTTTCTTAGGATGTCACTTCTTGTCCAATCAATCTTCATCAGAAGGAACACTTAGGTTTTATCGTACTTGAGTTTGGTTGGTTGATTTAAATTCTTTTCCCTTAGGTTGTTTTGCAATTGTAATTTCTTTGTACTTGCACTTGAATGATTAGAGTTCTTGGACTTGGTCGTGCTCAACGTAACCCTAATTGATCAAAACCTCTATCCATACTTAGCCTAAGCTAGGAATTGACAGAGGGTGTTGAGAATTTCCAACCTTTAGTTTCTCTCCTTGGTTGCCCTTGTGTGCCTAGGAAGCGTATTCCCAAGCTTTCACTTACTCTTGCTTAGAATGCCCTTCGATGCTCTCAAT
>CM035407.1:214904470-214949470 GCA_020310875.1 Ceratopteris richardii | reverse complement strand
AGACCCCGTTTGAGCCCTCTAATTGGCCCTGGAACCTAATTTTTAACTAGGCCGGACACTAGGTCTGGACAGGGCCAAAAGCTAGTCAAAAACTATAAAAAGAGCTAGAGAGCTCATTTTTGAGGCTAGATTGTAATTGAAACGAACTTGTAAGAGCATTTTGAAAGTAATCTAAAAGAGCTCCATTGATTCTCACTCTTTGTCTTGCCTTGTGTGCGCGTGTGTGTGTATGTGTGTGTATGCTTGTGTGCTTCTCACTCACGCACTTGTGCCGCCACTTGCTCGAGGTCTTCATACCATCCTCACATCTTCCCGGATTGACATTAAAGGAGGTGCTACTCATCATTGAGCTACACCAAATTTTGGCGCCGTTGCCGGGGATCGAGCTTTGAGGACGAGCGTGTGATGGTAAGACGTAGAGTTGACGCGTTGGAGTTGTAGGTATTTTCTTCACTCTCATCGATTTTCTTTTACTTTCTTCACCATCTTCATCACCATCATCATCATCACCATCTCCCACATTCATCTCCATCATCGCGAAAATTTCAGTTTTTTGACTATATCCCCATCTCCACCTCATTTCCCTCATTTCACTTGTGAGAGAGAGCGAGAGAGCGAATTTGCATGTGCTGTTTTTGCATGTTTTCTGAGCTATTTTGCAGGTTTTTTGCTGTACCATCATCCCCAGCAGTGTGCGCAGGTACGACAGGCTCTGCACAGGTCCCGGGACGACAGCCTCTGTCTATCACGACAGACAGAAAATCTTAACATTTTGTGAATGCATGTTTATCATTGTAACCTACACCTTGAGGGCACTCTAGATCACTAGAAGTTTTTCAAAAATTTGCATTTTTTCAGTATATCGCGACAGATACCGTCTATCGCGACAGACAGAAATCCGCGACAGATACCGTCTATCGCGACAGACAGAAATCCGCGACAGATACCGTCTATCGCGACAGACACCGTCTATCGCGACAGACCGAATTTCACGACAGATACCGTCTATTGCGACAGACACCGTCTATCGCGACAGACAGAAATCCGCGACAGATACCGTCTATCGCGACAGACACCGTCTATCGCGACAGACCGAATTTCACGACAGACAGCGTCTATCGCGACAGACACCGTCTATCGCGACAGACAGAAATCCGCGACAGACACCGTCTATCGCGACAGACAGAAATCCGCGACAGACACCGTCTATCGCGACAGACAGAAATCCGCGACAGATACCGTCTATCGCGACAGACACCGTCTATCGCGACAGACAGAAATCCGCGACAGATACCGTCTATCGCGACAGACACCGTCTATCGCGACAGACCGAATTTCACGACAGATACCGTCTATCGCGACAGACACCGTCTATCGCGACAGACAGAAATCCGCGACAGACATCGTCTATCGCGACAGACAGAAATCCACGATAGACACTGTCTATCGCGACAGACACCGTCTATCGCGATAGACAGCCCCCACGATAGACAGGCATTTTCGGCAAAAAATTAAGGAGTGAATTTTTGGAAATTTAGGCTAAATTTTGGGCATATTTGCACTTTCATGTACTCATCTACTTACAAAGGCCTTAGAAAATGCATTAAAACCCCCGAAAGGTTCTGTTTGTCTAGTTAACCCCCTAAACCCTGAACGGTCATAACTTTTTCATACGAAATCCATTTTCTGAGCTCTAGGGCTTGTCGGAAAGCTCGTGACATATACTACACGCCCTCAATTGTTTTTTATAAGAATAACGTGTTGATTTTCAGATAGGATATTTGGAAGTTGACACACTGAGGGGTAGGAACACCAAGGGAGCTCTAGAGTAAATTTCTAACATTGCAAAAGGGGGAACAAGGGTCATTAAAAAAAAGTGTCTGAAATAAATTGTCTGTCAATTGAAAGGTCTACTTGGAGCTAATCTTGGGATTTATGCAGGCCTATTGAGAAGCAATTGAGAGTATCCAAGCAAGGGTGTGGCACACGCCTGAGAATCAACTTCTCGAGCACTAAAGAGCAAGGTTCGGCAAGAAAGGTCGGAATATTCTCAACTCCTCTTCGTCAATTCCTAGCTTAGGCTAAGAACGATTAGAAGTAGGAGTAAGTCAGGGCGACGATAGGCCACTATCAAGTTGAAGACTACCTAAAAACTCGAGTTCAAGCTAAAAACTTAATCTTTGTACTGTCGACAACATAAAGGAAAGAACCTAACGTGGAACGATCAACTGTAAGTGCGAAACAACATTCAAATATTCCTGACGACGTGATTTCAGACAAGACCATAAACACGATAATCAACATAAAAAAGAACCAAGCGACTGATATAAAGAAACCAGCAACGAGGTTGTACTTTGGGCGAAGAACTGTGCTACTTAGACAAGCATATGAACCTTAGATCAGGACGACACCTAGTAAGAGAGAGACAAAGCCTTAGGTCTTCAGAGGCTAGTGTCAATCACACTGCAAGGTCTTGGGCCCAGCAGTTGAGTCATCACTCTCATTACCCTAGCTCTGATACCAGTGAATCAGGGATGTCTCAAGGTATGGACAGACCTACGGGAAGTTCAGGTGTGCCTTATTTGTACAGGGTGGAAGGCCCTTACAAAACACAGTTGGAATACCTTAGGACTAACCGATTAGGTGCGAGTATCTATGAGGACGGCCTAGGAAGATCTGTGGTCCAGATTAAAAACCCTGATCAATCCATTGGACTAGAACACCCAGCTGTCAAGTTTGAAAATGGTGCATACCTGGACAAAGAAGGAACTATATATGCTGTCACTAGTCATCCTGATAGGACAGATGACTTTGGGAATGTAATCTCAGAAGCGGACTTAGGTGACCTGGAACAAGGGAACATGGGTGCGGAACCTAGAACCCCTCGAGGTAAATCAGTTCTCACTAGAATTATCACGCCTGAGTGGGTCCCCCAAGATAACAAGTGCATAGATTTGCTTCTCAATCGAGAAACGGACGAAGCCTTTTGGAGATATAAACCGGATCACCCAACTGATATAGGAACAATCATGATCTATGAGTTTAAGGATCCAGATAGCCCAGGTAGAGTGACCTACTTAGACCACACTTCGGAGAGGATCTTTGTGGTGACAGAAAATGATAGGCATGCTTACACTTGGAAGGGCGAATTCATTTTCCCCCAACCAAGATCAAATGTATCCTATGGTCACCCAGGGGCTGGAACTTCCCAAGCTCATGGTACGCAAAGAGACAGAAGTAGAGAGAGACCAGAAGTAAGTTTTGCCAACCCAGTGGGCAGAGAAAGAACGAGAACGGAGACGAATAGGGTAGAACCTGAGATGCTTAGAGCCCACAGGAACCAAAGAAATGTAGATGGATTCCCTCTGCCGAGGCCTAGAGAGCACACAAGAACTTTAAGACCCACCCAGCTAGTTAAGTCCATGAAGAACTACTTTGACGGCACAGGAGATCCCTATGATCATGTGGCGGAGTTCAAGCAAGTCTTGAGAGCTGAACAAGTGGAGGATCTGTTCACGCAGTACAATGCCTTCGGTCTAACCCTTAGGAACACAGCACTTACGTGGTTTCAGCCATTAGATGAACGCCAGTTCAGGAGCATAGACCAACTCCTAGAAGCATTTATTATTGAGTTCTCCAAGAGTGGCATAAGACACAACACCTCCTCACTGATTCACAGCTTCAAGCAAACCCCTCAAGAGACTGTGAGACTTGCCGGAAGAAGATTTAGGCAATACCTTGAAAGGTGCCCTATTTCGGAGCTACCCACATCTGCTAAACAAGTAGCCTTATTTCTTGATGGATTGCTGAGTATGAAACTGAGATCCTATGTGTATCTGAAAGACCCCAAGACTATAGAAGAGTGTGTTCGCATGTGCATTGACATTGAAGATAACCTAGGAGAAGAACTAGAGCTTTCCAAAATCTACAAAGATTCAGATGGTGCATCTAGTCACTCTTCCACACAATCCACATCAATTGAGGAACTCGCAGAGAAAGTGGCCCAGAAATTAGGAGTAACTAGCAAACAAATTCCAAGGTTTGCTCCTATAAAAAGGTGCTATACATGCGGTGGTGACCATATGGCGAACGTCTGTCCCATTATGGCTCAACCCCAAGTAAACCCTAGTAGCCAGTACTGCACCATAGAACGGAGATACACCAACCACACCGCACAAGATTGCCCATACAACAAGCAGGCGGTTAGGCAACCCTACCCTCAGCCCTACCAACAAGGCAGATACCAGAACCAGTACCCTCCACAACCATATGGCAGGCCACAACAAAATTTCCAACCTCAATATCAAAACCAACAAAGGCCTCAGCCTGTGCTAGCACAACAACCCCCAGCCCCAGCTAATGTGATTCCGGTAAAGTATACTGCTGCAGAAGAGAACCTGAATAGGGCCATAGTACCAGTAACCCCATTGATCTCAGAAAATGACCCAAGTGACCATAGCTTTGATTCTACACATGTCGATAGTCCCCAGGCTTACTACATGCAGTCCCCAGAACATGGAGAGTCCTACTATGGTGAAGAGCCGAACGAACCTAGTTGGGAGTCAGATTACACGAACGTCATGTATACAAACCCCAACCCTAGACCTCAACCTAGGCAAGTACGACCACCATTTCCTAGAGGACCGTGCTACAGATGCCAAGGAGATCACCTCATTCGCGATTGTCCCTTGCCTCCACCTACGCAAACCCAGTCGGTGACGATCCAAGGCTTCTGCCAAGATTGCGGAAAAGAGCATCTCTTACGAGATTGCCCAAAGAACCCCAATAGCATGCCAAAAATCACCCCTATCAACGTTGTTGGGTTAGTGGTAGACTCCTCAGGAAGCGTCACTTCCACTGCACCAGTACAGGTAGTCACTAGGGCTCAGGCATTGCAGCAAAACCAAGGGGTAGGCCAGGAAAAGAGCCTAGATGCTAGCGATACTGAGAGCCAAAATAAAAAGAGAACAAGAGCTTGGAAAGATAGCCGCGAACGCATGAAAAGGCAATGGGCAACGAAGATGAGTGAACTTGAGGAAAGTCTACGAGAAACCAAGGCTAAAATTATAGAGATCACGTCTCAACCGCACTCTCACACATTCCCACCGCTACCATCCCCATCACCCTCCATCCCTTCACCCTCTAAGACAGCCCACGCAACCCACCCACCACCCCAAACAGGATCAGTATTAGCTGATCCCACTCCCGAAGACCTAGACATGATGCTTAAGGCATATCAGGCCAGAATCCAAGAAGGGCCAAACGTCACGGATCATGACAAGTGCTATCCTAGAGCTGACCTAGAGATAGAAAGAACCAAACTATGCGCGAAAATGGTCGCATTGGCTCAGACTATGTTTGAAACCAGTCGCCTTTTCAATTACTCAGGCTCAGCCAAAACGCAATTACACTTGGATGGATTCCTAGAGAAGTTAGAGAGGATAATTGCAAGATCTGACAAGGAAGAAAAAAATCAAGACCAAGAAAAAGCAAGCAAAAACAGGAATCATTCCCAATCAGAAGTGTATGTGGCCAATGCCCCTAAACCGGACAACTTCCCCTCCTTAGAAAGAATAGAGAGGCCAATAGCACAGCCAGAAAAGGAACCTACCCCTCAAAGAAAGGAAAGGGCAAGAGAACGGGTAAGCCAGCCTCTTTAGGAAGCCCGTGGGCCTCCTCAAGAAGCTTATCTTCCCCCCCAAAAGGCAGATGAGCCTCCCTCGAAAGCTCAAGTACCTCCACAGGTTGCCTACATTCCTTCTCAGGGGATGTGTGAGCCTGTTCGGAAAAGTAATAGAATAAGTAATCCTCCCCAAGAAGCTTGTGCTCCAGCCATTTGCGAGAACGAGGAGAGAGTCAACAATAGAATCAGCCCTCCTTCACAGGTTGCTTATGCGCCCAATTCTACGGAGCCAGACACTTCTTCTTCTATGAATCGGTTTGCACCAGACTTCCTACGAGAGATTCAAGAAGACAAATGGGATAACGAAAGCGAGGTCGCCCCTCCTTTTGAACTTGTGGACGATGCACACGACCAATTCCCACAAGACATCCCATCTATTTACGGGGAGCATGAGAGTGTTCAGTCTCACGAGAGATTAGACTTTGAGTCGAATTCCATACAAGAGCTACCCCACTTCACAGGCCCATGGGAAGCAAAGTCCACATGTATGAGAGCACCCACAGTCATGGTAAGGAACGACGACTCAGTCATTCCTAGGAACACAGAGGTAGTGAAGAACACTAATGTGCAGTGTAATCTCAAGTTAGAAGAGCTACTCAAGGTTAGACCTGAATTATGGAAACATGTAGCCAAACAAGTACCAGAGATAGCAAAACCTCGTTCCCAGGTAGGATCCCATAGGACAGTGCCAGAAATTCCCTTGGATAAGATAGGGGATATGTGTGAAGGCGAAGAAGGGAACACCTATCTTCCCATCACCTACCAAGAGTACACCACCAAGGCAATTTTAGACTCAGGTGCAGGAGTTGCAATTGCCACTACTTCCCTTTGGAAGCGTTGGGGCAAGCCAGCACTCAGGCCAACAAGAATGAAATTGCAGATGGCCGATGGTCATATTGAGAGACCCTTAGGATTGCTGGAAGGGATAACTCTCACCACTTGTGGTGTTGAGTTTGAGCATAGCTTTGCTATATGTGACTTCAGCAAAAATCATGCTTATGAGATGATTTTAGGAAGACCATTTATGCGACAGTTGCAAGTGGTACAGGATTGGGGAACCAACTCCTTGTATTTGCAACACTTGGGCGTTACAACCAAAGTCAATCTCAAGGACTATTCTCATAGAGATGTCCCTCCTATCCAGTGGAATCCCATCCATAGAGCCAAAGATGATACAGAATCTGTGCATTCCCTAGAATCTGGATCCTCATGGATGCATGAAGACACTCACTTATGGATGTGCAAGGTAGCAGTAGAAGAAGAGAAGAGAGAGAAAGCCAGAGAGGTAGGTGCGAAAGAAACCCATAGATCAATCCAAGACCCAGCCTATGCACCTGTAGTTTTTCCAGACGAAGAATTTGAACCTCACGGTTGGGCAGAAATCTTAGCAACAATGGACGTAGCCATCAACGAAGAACAATGGACACCTCACTGTGATGAGGATGGTTATGATATTTCAGTCTTCTCCATAGAGCCAATCATGGAAGAGGCAGTTCTAGAAGAATGCGAACCTAGCCCTGATGCATTTGAGGATGCAAGTGACTCCGATCTAGAGTCAATCATTATGGACCCACCATTTGCATCAGATGAAGAATACTTCCATGAAGTAGAATTTCAACCCCAGAGGCATGGAGAGGTTACAACTAATGTAAGATTAACAACACATGCGACCCCGAAGGAAGAAGGAAAGAAACGAAAAAAGAGAGAAGCCTCACCAGAAGAGGAAGAATCTTTGTTTGAGGTCCCCGAAAATTTTAAGAAGTATGAGATAGATGACAGGAGAGTCATGATAAGAATGCCTAAACGAGAGGCACAATCAGGAGAGGCCTATGATAACAAAGAAACTACTAAGAAAATAGTAGTGGCCATAGAAGAAGGAGAGGAGAGATGCACATATATAGGCCATGACTTGACAGAAGAAGAAGAGCAAGAGTTGATTGCCTTGCTAAGAGAATACAGAGATGTATTCGCTTGGAGTTACAAGGATTTGAAAGGTGTTGACCCTGACATATGCTCACACACCATTCCCATGACTTCAGATGCTAAACCCTCTAAGCAAAAGCCTTATACATATAATGATAATTACGCTGCTAAGATCAAGGAAGAGATAGATAGACTGGTTGAAGCTGGATTTATCTACGAAATTGAGCACACCGAATGGGTATCCCCCATCGTAGTGGTGCCCAAGAAGAATGGCAAGCTGCGTGTGTGCATTAACTTGAAAAAGGTTAATGCCGCCACGATTCGAGATAACTATCCGCTTCCCATCACAGAGCATCTCTTAGAAAGAGTGGCAGGCAAGGAAGTGTACAGCTTCCTTGATGGATTTTCGGGCTACAATCAAGTAGCCATAGCTCCAGAGGATCAGCACAAGACAACCTTTGCCACAGAATGGGGCATTTTTGCTTTTAGAGTAATGCCATTTGGGCTTACCAACGCACCAGCTACCTTCCAGAGACTGATGTGCCATGTGTTTAAGGAGTTCCTAAGGAAGAGTTTAGAAGTCTATGTTGATGATCTTTGTGCTCATTCCAACGTTAGGCAAACCCATATTCCTGAACTCAGACAAATCTTTGACAAATGTAGAGAATATCAAGTCTGCCTAAACCCAGAAAAGTGCGTTTTTATGGTCAGGCAAGGCAAGATTCTAGGACACATAGTGTCAAAGAATGGCATATCTACTGATGAAGAGAAAGTGAGAGCCATAGCAGAGCTACCTAGGCCAAAGAATGTCAAGGAAGTACAAGCTTTCATGGGGCACTGTGGTTATTACCGACGATTTATACACATGTATGCTGTCATTGCAAAGCCCCTGTACGGACTTCTGACAAACTTTGAGTGGACGGATGAATGTGAGAATTCCTTCCAAGAGCTTAAACGAAGATTGTGTTCAGCACCAATCTTGACCACACCAGATTGGAATAAGCCATTCCATGTTCATGTGGATGCATCCAATTATGCTATTGGATGTGTGCTTGCACAACCTACTGGTGAAGGTAACATGGATCTTCCAATTGCCTATGCCAGTAGACAATTGAATGCGGCTGAACGGAATTACACCACTACAGAGCGAGAAGGATTAGGCATGGTATATGCAGTTAAGAAATTTAGACACTATTTGCTTGCAAATAAGTTTAAATTTTTTACTGACCATCAAGCATTGCTGTACCTCATAAACAAGCCTTGCAATACAGGAAGATTAGTGAGATGGTTTCTCTTGCTCATGGAATATGATTTTGAGGTTGTAGTAAGAAAAGGGAGGACCCATTTGAGAGCTGATCATCTTTCTAGGCTCACATCGGGAGAAGCCCCACAAGGAGTGTCAGATGACCTTCCTGATGCTTACTTGTTTAATTTGGAAGTTGTACCGCAGTGGGCCAAGCCAATAGTACCAGTATTGACATACGGGCCTAATCATCCAGTGGTGAACACACGGAATAGAGAGATCGTAAAAGCCCAAAAGTACCATATCATGGCAGGAAGCATGTACAAGCACACAGATCAAGGGATCTTGGCTTGTTGCGTAGAAGAGGATGAGTACGCTAAATGGTTGCAATTAGCACATGTAGGTGCGTTAGAGCAACACCATTCAAAGCAACGAACGTTGCAGACTCTAAAGAGATTCGGAGTGCATTGGCCAACTATGGAAGCGGATGTCCAAAAGTTGTGCAAGGAATGCCCAATCTGTTGCACTAAACCACCTGTGGAACATGCAACTCTCTATCAAGTATCCATTGTGCCAGATTGGAGTGAACCTCTAGTATCATTCTTGAGGACAAACACATTCCCTCCAGACATGACTCTAGCTAGAAAAAGGAGTTTGGAACAAGAAGCCCAGGATTATTCACTCGTTGGTGATAATCTATACAAGCGCGGTAAGGATGGTTACCTGAGACTGTGTGTCCATGAAAGTGAGTATCTTAAGATCTTAGAAACTGCTCACCAAGGTGTAGCAGGAGGACACTTTGGACCGGATCGGGTGATCAAGGCAATCCTATTTGCGGGCTTTTGGTGGCCTACCCTTCACATGGATGCACATACCTATGTAAAACGGTGTGATGTCTGTCAAAGGACTCAGTATCATATACGCAAAGATGAGATGCCACTGAAACCTATGATGGGTGGACGTGCATTCTCTAAGTGGGGAATAGACTTCGTAGGTCCTATTAATCCCCCAGCTAAGGGTTCTCATGCGGAATACATCATTGTTGCGACAGATTATCTCACCAAGTGGGTAGAGGTAAAGGCTACGACAAAGAACGACGCTCAAACAACTGCCAAATTCTTGTTTGAGAATGTATTCACGAGATACGGGCTACCTATAGAGCTTGTAAGTGATAGAGGAACTCATTTCTTAAATGAAGTGATTGAAAATCTACTCCAAGAATTCTTGGTAATACACAAGAAGTCTGCCCCTTATCACCCTCAAGCTAATGGACAAGCTGAGAGCACTAATAAGATCTTATGCAATGTACTGACCAAATTAGTGAACACTAAACGCTCTGATTGGGACAAACAGCTACACCATGCTGTTTGGGCATATCGAGTGGCCTACAAAACGGTACTCCAAGCCACCCCCTTTCAGATGGTATTTGGCCAAAACGCTGTGCTACCCTTGGACTTCCTGATCCCTACATTGAGAGTAGCACAAGAGCACGAATGGACAGGTCATGAACTCTCCTCTAGAATTTTTGACCTTGAACGATTAGGAGAAACAAGGCTGAGAGCTGCTGCAGGGATATATGCAGCCAAAAAGAGACAGAAGGCATACTTTGATGCCCACGTGAAGGATAAAGGCTTGAAAGCAGGAGATCTAGTCTTAGTCTATACGCTAAAACAACACGCGAGGAAGCTAGAAAAGAGAGGCTACGGACCTATGATCATCAATAGGATCTCCACGAGCGGAGCAGTACAATTGGCCACACTAGAGGGTGATGTTCTCCCAAATTATATTAGCGGTTGCAGAGTCAAGTTGTATCAGGAACCCCTCACGGAGGAAATGCTCAGTCGACTCAACACTGCTAAGAAACGCAAAGAGGAAGAAAAGCGAGTTCGAGAAGAAGCTCAAGCTGAAGCTTTAGAACGCATTAGAAGGATGAAATTACGAAGGCAAGGCAGAGATCAGCCTGGAGCGAATGACTATGCAGACCAAGGATTTCCCGTAGCCATGTGTGAAGTGGCAGGAACAAACTCGCATAGGATAATTGATAGACGTCCTTTCGTAACCTTAGATATAGGACAAGGAAAGAGTGCAAGGACCATAAGAGCCTTGATTGACTCAGGAGCAGCCACTAGTGCTGTTAAATTGTCTTACTGCCAAGAATTACAATTGACTGTCAATCCTGTGGAAGCATATCTTATAGGATTGGGAGGAGTGGAAACCCCTTGCATGGGCGAGGCGGAACTTCCCCTTTACATTCATGATGAGGCAATGACAGTTAAAGTACTGGTGTGTCAAGATGAAGATCTCACTGAACCTCTAGTCTTGGGTCAAGATTGGATCTATGACCAAGCAATTAACTTAAACCTAAGAAGTGGACTTCTCCAGGTTTGGGTCAATCATAGTCGAGTTACAGTAGAATTAGACAATGGAGCACTCAAGGAACTAGGAAAGGCACAGACTCCTGGTCCTTCCAGGGGTACACATGAAGATGACTATGCTGTTCTTGTTCAAAACCCTGTGTTGCAGAGGAATGACATTTGCAAACAAGGAGTCAGGGATGCAACGGATCTTCCTTCTTTTCCAAAGGCCCGAAGGAGGCAGCAACCAAAGGCGGATCACAAGCAGAAGAGGCAGAGTACTACCTATGTCCGAGATCAAAAGTACCTGCGCAGCAGAATGTCCCAGAAAATAATCCAGGTGTGGGTGCGAAAAGGCGAACACCCGGTTGCAACCACGCCAACCGCACGGGCAAAGCCTCTTATTAGTAACCAACAACACGTCACTAATAAGAAGTCTTTCGGAAATTCTGCTGCTAACGTGAAAGCTATTTGGGTGCCCAAAAGGTCGATGAAGGCTAGCCCACAATCAAGACAAATTTGGGTGCCTAAGGCTTGTTTGCGGGCTCAGATAGCTATACCAAGAACACACCCTACGCAGCATGATCCATTCACTCGCACAGCCTACATCCACTCATTTTCAACACCAAGGCACATGAACACGAACAGAATCAGTGGTAAATGGGCCCATAAAAGGCCTCAGGTTAAAGCTGACACACCTATAAAGCTCTCGAGAATCTCTACGGAACCACGAGTAAAACCCATCCACTGCATTTGGCATCCCAAGACTTGTAACAAACCCCCTGACCCTATTGTAAATCCATGACCACCTACTAACCGCTTCACATCATTTCGCTTAGCTCTTAGGTCTATCTAACTCCTAACTACACACACCAGCACCGAGCACTTATTAACTACTAACCACTCCAGAACTTTAAGTTAATATTGTAATAAGGGACACCATATCATTTTTGTGTCCATTGCAATGTTAACGTTTATTCATATATTCTCACAGAATCAGCTGCGACATTTTCAACATGGCGGAGGCAGCAGGAACTAGCTCTCACACAGAAACAAACCCGCAAGTGGTGGACTTGGACAGTTTACCCGTTTTGCCTGAGACAGTAGAAAGACCAGAAGAATTGCAGGCCGTCAAAATCATACCTATTGCGGACCCTCCGCGTGGCCACACCATGCCCGTGGGAAAGACTTCACACTGGTTTACCGAGGTAGCAGGACCTTTGGGGGAAGGAACGTATCTATGGGAATCAGAGTTGGACTACAATGGAAAGCAAGGCAGATACCATTTCTTTACAAGAGAATTTGAGAAGTTACAAAATGCGGAAGGTCTACGTCCGATATGGGAAAAAGCCGGATTAAGTGCCTATTTCAGTGCCCGACTCCCAAAACCTGACTTCATGCGATGCTACTATCTCATCAACACCTTGACTCCAAATCCGAACCCAAAAGGTGCAAGCTCATTTGTGATTCCATCTCTGACAAAGGGGAATGAGCTCAAGAGGTTTAGGCTATCAAACAATTTGGTGAGAGAAGCTCTGGATATGCGCGGCATGCATATTCCTACAGAGAAGGAAACCCTAGTACCGGACTACATGAAGAATCGAAGTCTCACCAAACTAAAAGACATGGTATCCATGACGCCTAATATTGCAATACACCTTCGCATGTGCATGCAACACTTTGCTTTCCCGGCGCAGGATAGATTCACCATGCTGCACAAAAAGATTTGGTTTAGCCTGTATCTGGCAGAGACACAGAACCTCACCATCAACCTACCCCACTCGATAATTGATCAGATACACTTAGCTCACAAACGCTGGCCACGGAAACAGGTTTTATATGGTTGCTGTGCTCTGACAAGAATCATCTATAGGTGTTTAGCTTATGACATCCCAATCCAACGAGCCCTGATGTGGAATCGGGTAGAGCAGTTTCGAGGCAGGACATCCACTGGACCCCCTTCTAAGAAGATGAGAGGCACGGTCCAAGTCCCATGTGCTCAGCCACGTGGAGCCACCCTAACACCAGAGGTCACCCCGCCACCCCGAAGAGTCCGACCATTCACACTCCGACTCCCAAGGCGCAGCACCGATGGTTCCACTTTGATATTTCCTCCCATCCCAACGGATCTCGAATTTCCTAGTGGTGCAGCTTTGGAAGAACTCACTAATGAAGACTTTGAACAACTACTACAAGATGTAGAGCTGGAGACAGCAGAGGCACAACAAGCGGAAAATGTACAAACGCAGGCCACAACCTCCCAAGCACCTGTCACCCCTGTTGAAGTGGAGGAAGAAGATGACGGAGATGAAGAACAGGAGGATGATGAGGAGGAATATGATCAAGAGCAACAAGAGGAGCAACAAGAGGTGCCATAACTTGTAGGTGCACCTGCATATACAGCTCAACTACGAAGGCTATACGACACTATCAAAGCAGTACAAGAAAGGCATCAGCTCTCTCTGGTATCAGGTCAAGCTTTGATGCAAGAAATGCTATCAGATGAAGGAGTGGACCAACATTTCATTGACACCCTCAAATTAGTGTCAGACTCCTTAGGAGTTCCAGAGGCTGTCCACACCGCAGTCCGCCAGTCCGTAAGGTATGACAAACGCAGAGTGGACACATTACCACGAGCAGGTAAGACTATCAGGATACCCGTCACAGAACCGGAAGTACCCATTGAGACCACAGCCACCCCCATAACCACCACTGACCTCTCCGCTGAAACCTTCGTTCAGACATCACCCATCTCACCCCAGCATCCTCCATCACCACCTTCTCCGCCCCCACCACCACCTCCCACCTTGGAGGAAACGACAGTCATCACCTCTACCTCCACTTATAATCCATCCTCATTCAAATCATTCTCATTTCGAGAACCCACCTCACAAGACACCCTCTTCTCCTTCGTCACCAATCCCTTGTACACTTCGTCCCATCTATCCGCTGAACCCATGACTGGCCATCCCATAATTACCAGCGTAGTTGGAAACCCAGCGCCCACGGAAGGAACCCTGTGTTTCCCGACCTATCCCCCAATACGAGTACCTCCATTCCATAACCCTCACTTCCCAGCTGGCCCCTACACCTCTTTCAACCGGACCGCACCACCGCAATACCCGTCCTTTGTGGAGCAGTTCTTCCGCTCTCCCATGTTTCAAAGGCACCTTCCTCCGATGTTCGCAACGACATCAATTTACACGGACACCACACTCACTTCACCTACCATACCCACCTATATGGTAGCCCCTGCACACACCACCTTGTCTGACCCAATGGACATTTCACCCACCACAGCACCTCTCCCCACGATTCCACCCTCTCCCCCTCCACTACCCCCCACCTCACCACTCACATCATTGGCACACACAGCATTCACTACCCCCCTACCCAATCCCACCTCCTCTGCATTTCAAACTTTTCCCCTTGCATCTCATAATGTAAATAGCACGTTCGACACATTACTTCAGTGTGCAAATCAGCTACAACAAGACTACCATCAATTGGAAGAACGCAATGCTGCCCTCCAGGCAGAATCTCAACGTTTCCAAGCTAGAGTCACCACTCTTGAAGCTGACTACCTGACGCTCCTAGACGAGCATACCACACTACAGCAGGCTCACTCCGAATTGGAAGCAAAGGCATCAACTGTAGATGACCAAGCAGTCACGGAACTGGAAACAGTGCTTCAAGCGCAAATGATATCTAACGCTACACTCAGACGCAACATTGGGCTATTAAGGAAACATATGGCCGCAGCACTAGAAGAGAACAAACGACTTCAACAACAAAATCAAGACAACTTTGAAGCGGCTATGGAAGGAACCGTAGGAGCACCCATTAGCCCTACCAGATATAGAGCAGTTCCATCAGAAGACATCCGCATTTTACTTGAGGAGCATGCAAATTTCCTGGAGTCATATGAAAAAACTAGAGACTGAATGTGCCGATCTAAAGAAACAGTTAGCCAGTGTACCCACTGCTCAACAGGAGCCGGTAATCTTGCAACAATCTACAGAAGAAATGGAGACCCTTCGGAAACAGGTGGCCGAACTCCAAGCACGCCTCCTACCATATGAACGACCACCCTCGCCCATTGAAGAACCAGAACCTGAAACAGTAGTGGAAATCCCCGTCGAGGACAGCTACGAAGAGCCATACGAGCCTATGCCGACGCCTGGTGGTCGAACTACAGAAGAAGGACAAGACACGTTAGAAATTCAAGTTCCAGATTGGGTCAGAAGGGTCGAGAAAGTGGGTAAGACACATGATGATCGTGTGGCCGTGCAAATGCAATCTCTCACGAATCTGGAAGAAACGGTCCTTCGGTCTTCCTACTTTCAACAATTATCCCATCAACGGTTAATCACAACATCAGAATCGCAATACATGCCTTATTTTGTCTTACTACATGATTATAATGCAGAAATCAAAAGACATACAGGGAAGGAGCCCACATTCGCTACTCAATTTGAGATAGGGGATTTACCGACCGATGCACGTGCTGGCTCGATTTTCCAACCTAATTGGCGTGCACGTTTACTCACCGATTACCCTGAGATGATGAGTACCTGGGCTACCATGCCACTCTATATCAAGTATAATCCATGCTATTGTCCAGTGGTACGTCGCAGATCCTGGCAAGCATTTGCAATCAAGGTACGCAACAATAAAGAGTGCTCGGCTTGGGTTAACTACCCGTATTTTGCTCCACCTCGAGGACCTCCAACCGTAGCCTACATGATATCAACCATTCGGCACTGGTCCGCACGCCTAAATAATGTACCTGATATAGCAGCGAAAATGTGTATGAAGATATTTGAGCTCATGACCATTGTCTTCAAAACCTTTCGGAATGTCCAAGCTCCATACATCTCCGCTCCTGGATTCGCTCAAGGCAACAAGGATTTAGTCTACGACATGAGCCAAACCCCCTCGGTCACTGTTATCTTTGCTTGGCATGCACGAATCAAGTACTTGCCCGCATGCTTCAAGCAAACATTTGAGGAAATGTTCTCTACGGGCTTCTGGGAATACAATTCCGAAATTTTCATTCCCAGACCCACACATTTGCTACATCTATTCGCAGTAGAACAAGCGATCCATGCAGATCAGTTACGTCTTCCACATCCGGACGTTCCAGGACCAATCGATTGGGATCGTATGATGACAGATTTGGCCAGAGGACTACGCTTACAAGAACATCAGCTTGCCACTCAGGTTGTGGAATATTACATCCAACATCCCCAGCAACAAGGGTCTGTCAGGGACGACAGACGCGAGAGAGGGGGGGGGTGTTGAGAGCAGTATGGGCACCCAAGGACTGACTAGACAAGGAAGCCAGGGAACCCAAGGATTGACGAGACAAGGAAGCCAACGGAGAGAGTCAGAACAAGGTGAAGGAGTAAGTAGACAAAGCAGTCGACGCAAATCTGGCAGATAGGCCCTTCAATTTTTCCAATCTACATCTTTTAACAGTGATTCTTATCACTAACAATCATTGTAAATACCATTTCATATTTTTGTAGCTCCATTTTGTGCAAGCCAAGGAGTCCTTGAGCTTGAGGAGCCTTAGAAGTACCTACATATCAATTTTCGTATTTTTTAGACCCCGTTTGAGCCCTCTAATTGGCCCTGGAACCTAATTTTTAACTAGGCCGGACACTAGGTCTGGACAGGGCCAAAAGCTAGTCAAAAACTATAAAAAGAGCTAGAGAGCTCATTTTTGAGGCTAGATTGTAATTGAAACGAACTTGTAAGAGCATTTTGAAAGTAATCTAAAAGAGCTCCATTGATTCTCACTCTTTGTCTTGCCTTGTGTGCGCGTGTGTGTGTATGTGTGTGTATGCTTGTGTGCTTCTCACTCACGCACTTGTGCCGCCACTTGCTCGAGGTCTTCATACCATCCTCACGTCTTCCCGGATTGACATTAAAGGAGGTGCTACTCATCATTGAGATACAATATACAAGACCAAATCTCCTTCCTTTAAGCCTTTGTCTTTGATATGTGTGTCATAATATTCTTTCTACCTCCATTTAGCAGCATAAATTCCTGCAACTGCTTGTAGTCTTGTTTTGTGTAGTTTCTCAATTTGATCTAATTGCTTGGATAATTCATGTCCTGTCCACTCATACTGTTGTGCTACACGTAGAGTAGGTAACAACTAGTAAGATTGCATTCTCTCCATAAACTAGGTTAAAAGGAGTAGTCCCAATGGTTGTCTTGTAAGCCACTCGGAAGGCCCAAATTGCATGATGCAATTGCTTGTCCCAATCTGTCCTTCCATTGTTGACTATCTTTGTCAACACGTTACATAACACTTCATTGGAACTCTCTACCTAACCATTAGCTTGAGGGTGATAGGGGCTGATTTTTTATGAATTACTAGGAATTTGTTCATCAAAGATTCTATTACTTCGTTGATGAAGTGTGTTCCTCTATCACTTACTATCTCTATAGGTGGTCCAAAGTGAGTAAAGACATTCTCAAAGAGAAATTTCGTTGTAGTCTATGCATCATTCTTTCTGGTTGCTTTTGCTTCTACCCACTTCATTAGATAGTCCATTGCCACTATTATATACTCCACATGTGATCCTTTGGTTGGAGGGTTAATAGGTCCTATGAAATCAATGCCCCATCTTGAGAAGGCTCTCACACAAATCATGGTTGTTAGAGGCATATCATCTCTCCTAATAGGATACTTGGCTCTTTGGCATACCTCACAACTCCGTACATAAGTGTCTGCATCCATATGTAGAGTTGGCTACCACAATCCTGCAAAGAGAATCATTTTTACGATTCTTTCAATCAAAAAATGTCCTCTTGCAGTGCCTACATGTGCCATCTCTAATATAGCTAAGTATTCTCCTTTATGGACACATAGTCATAGCTCATTGTCTTTTCCTCTCTTGAATAATTTCCTTCCCATTATAGTATAGTCCTTGCTCATTTCTTCTAGGGATCGCTTCCTTACTAGAATCACTCCTTCTCATGCTCGTGTGTTTTCAAGAACTTAACCAATGCCCTACTCCAGTCTGGTGCTATTGTAGAGAATTCTAATGATGTATGGTCCTCTAGGGTATTTTCTTGGCATTCTGGGCAACTGCCAATGTACTCATGTACATATTTTGGCATATCTGGCTAGTACACTCCCAATCTTTTTAATTCCCTTAGTGTTCCATGTGCTCCTTTATGCATTCTCCATCGATTTACATGACCTTGCTCGATTAAGTTCTTCTGTTCAACCTCTTCTACACACCTTAACAATATGTCGTTTGGTTCTTTATAGTACACACTTCTTGCCACAATGTGCAAATTACGTGATTGCAGAAATCCTTTTCTGTCATCTTTGTTGATTCTATGATCTAGTCCATGTGTGATTATTGGAATCAACTTTTCTGCCCACTTCGGACATACTTCTAGGTTGAATAAATAGGTATCTGGTAGGTCATCCGCCACTCCGTTGGGTGGTTCTCCATTGTTAACCTAGACAAATGATTAGCCCTCATGTGAGTATTTCCTTTTTTTACCACTACTTTAAAATCAAACTCCATTAGGAATAGAAACCATCTCACTAGCCTTCCGAAATTACAGGGCTTATTGACTAGGTACAATAAGGCTTGATGGCCGATGAAGAACTTGAACTTGTTAGCTAGAAGTAATGTCTAAATTTCTTGACTGCATACACCATTCCTAAACCTTCTCGTTCCATGGTGGTATAATTTCTTTCCGCTTGGTTTAGTTGCCTACTCGCATATGTGATAGGGTGGTCTAATTTTCCTTCATTTGCTAGTTGAGCTAGAATGCATCGTATTGCATAATTAGCATCTACATGGATATGGAAAGGTTTATTCCAATTGGGTATCTTCAATATAGGTGTTGTACTTGATCATCGTTTCAACTCATTAAATACTTTCTCGCACTCATCTGTCAAATTGAATTGAGTTAATAATCCATATAGTGGTTTAGCAATTATGGCGTACATGTGGATAAATCTACGATAATATCCACAATGACCCATAAAAGCTTGTACTTCCTTTGCATTTTTTGGTCTAGGTAACTCTAGGATTACCTTAATCTTATCCTTGTCCGTGGAAATTCCATTCTTAGATACAATATGTCCTAGGATCTTTCCTTGTCTCACCATAAAGACGCATTTTTTAGGATTCAAGCACACTCAATATTGTCAATATTTCTCAAATATCCTTTGTAATTCTAGAATGTGTTCACTTCTCTGACCTGAGTATGTGCATAAATCATCTACATATACTTCCATCCTCTTCCTTAGGAATTCCTTAAACACCTGACACATCAACCTTTGGAAAGTAGGAGGGGCATTTGTGAGCTCAAATGGCATCACTCTAAAAACATAGACTCCCCACTCAGTTGCGAAAGCTATTTTATGTTGATCCTTAGTTGCGATAGCTACTTGGTTATACCTAGAGAATCCATCTAGGAAGCCATAAACTCTTAATTTTCCATTCTTCTTTGGTACTACCACTAATGGTGACACTCATTTTGTGTGCTCTATCTCATAAATGAAGCTTACTGCTAACAGTTTTTCTATCTCCTCCTTAGTTTTTGCCAAATAGACATCATTATAGGTGTAAGGGTGTTGCTTTGATGGTTTCGCATCAGGTGTCATTGGGATTCTATGGGAGCAAATGGATGGATCTACTCCCTTGAGGTCCTTTTCGGTCCATGCAAATACATCCCGATATTCTCTAATTAGAGCTATCAATTCTTCTTCCTCTTCTAGTGACATGTCTTTTCCAATATACGTACATATCTCTTCTCCTTCTTCCAGGGTCATTATCACTTTCTTAGTTTGTTCCTGTTGGAACCTTGAAGTTATGAAGGACCTATGAAGCTATGAAGGCTATGGAGTACTTGGAGGCCTACCTTGGAGCTAAGGATACTTGAATGCTCAAGGCCTTGTGTGACAGTCTCCCAAATTTCCCACTTTTTCCTCTTGTATACAAGTTCATTCATAGGAACTCTCTCTTACTTTTTGTGAGAAAACCCATAAAAACTCAACCTTACCCTTGTTTTTTGTAAAAGGCTTCTTTTTGAGTTTTTGCCTTATTTTAGAAATAAGAGCTCTCTTTTGGATACGTACAAGAGCTCTCTCTTTAAGAAGATTCCCTTTTTTATTTTCCCAACTACCTACCTTTCTTTAGAACATCTTTAGTTAATGAATCCTTTGGTCACTTGTATTCAACGGATCCCTCTCCTCTCTCATATAAGGAGAAGCTCATTTTGTAAAGAGGGGTCTCTTGGCCATGGCCTTGGGCCCTATGAAGAATAGAGAGGGTTTCATTTGTTATTCTCCTTCTTCCTTGTGTGCAAGGCGATGATCTATGTGTGTGGACTTGCATTTGGAGTTGGCTTGTGTGTGAGCATTGTCCTCCCTCGCTCCTTTTTGACGTTGGCCATGGTGCCATTGTTCGTGGACATGGGTGTGGATGCATTGCTTGCACTTCTTGCAACTTCACTTGGAGAAGCTTCTCGCTTCCATGCGAGGCGGTTAGGGTTCGTTGTTCCCCATTTCTCAACAGTTCCTTATTATCATAAGCTTCTCCTTCTCTGGCCTCTCTTTTGGGCATTTGAATAGCTATCTTCCTCTCTTCTACTTCGTATCTTTTGAAGTGATCTAGAACTTCGAAAAGACCTAGGGGTTGTTCCACTTTCTCTATTGTTTCCTCGTTGTCTGGTCTTGTTTGAGCTGCATCTATTGCTAATACCTTGGGTGTTCCTTCTTCGTCTCAGCCTGGATTGCTTCTAAATAATGTTCCTTCTAATCGAATTATGGCTCCATCTCTATACTTTCGTACTCCTCCCTCCATTCCTTTTCTAGTAATTCCCCTGCCTCCACTTCTTGAAGGATTACCATATGAAGACTTACGTCATAACCTTCTTCATCCATGCATCCATTCATGGTTAATACTTCCTCATTTACACACACATCTAAGGTGGCTAAAATCTCCATCGATTCATGTGGTTCAAATGCTTTATCTAGGAAAATTTGAGGCATATACATAGGATCATCTATACGTCAATAATTTCGATGTCCGATTGGCCATAATTGAGTTTTATTCTCCTCTCATTTTGCCTCTTTGCACATCCATAATTGAGCATCTTTGTGCATCCATGATTGGTCACTTGATCCTGCACTGTGAATAGACAGATCATCTTCCTCCTTATGTTTGGGATTCCATTGTAGTGGGGGCACATCCCTATATGAAAACGTATGTAAATTTATCTTTTTAGTGGTCCCCTGATGTTGTAGATATAATGCATCTCTTCCCCAATCTTGTACTACCCTGAGTTGTCTCATAAAAGGTTGTCCTAATATCATTTCGCAATTATTGGCCTTTCCAAATTGACATACAGGTAGAGTGTGTTCGAATTCCACTCCGCATGTAGTCAACTTAATTTTCTCCAGTACTCCTAGGGGTTTTTCCACATGGCCATCTGCTAGTTGAAGCTTCATACGCATTGGTCGTAGGGCTGGTTTTCCCCATTTTTCCCAAATTTCTTTGGTGGCTATGCCTACACGTGCTCTAGTGTTTAAGATAGCTTTAGACATATATCCATTAAATATGATGGGTAGGCACGTATTCCCTTCATCTCCTTCACTAAATTCTCCAATTTTATCAATAGGGACTTGCATGGTAGATGGAATTTTAGTTTCTCTTCTTTCCTTCATAGGCTCTTTAGAATCTATTTTTGCTAACTAGTTCCATAATTGTGGTTTGGCTCATAGCACTTCTTCCATGGTCATAAGCGTTGTACCTTGGTCTTCTTGAGCTCTGCTAAGTTGTGTGATGTCGTATCTAAAGACCCATCTTCTTTGCCTCAAATTGTGGGAGCATGAAAAACTATAGACCCTTTCTCGTATTCTCCCATATAATTAGGTAATGTGGAGAAGCTCTGCACTTCCTCCCTATTTTGGTCTAACATGGAAACTTCTTCATACACTTCTTCTAAATTTGGAGTCGATTGGGTTTCTCCATTAACTAATTCTTCAAAGGGTGGCGTCAAGCTCTCATTGTTTTTCCATCGTTCTTCTTGGATCTTGGCCCATAAGTGTTGTGGCCAGTTGGCTTTTAGTTCTAGAATTGTAGAAAATTGTGCAAGGGGGATATGGACAACACTGCCAGTGTTAGGACAACAACCACCCCATCACCAGAATGTAGTGCCAGCCAAATACACTCAACCAGAGGAGAACATGGAAAGAGCCATAGTACTAGCTGCACCTTTAGCTAGCATAGACACAAAAAATCAGGGATATGAGCAAACCCAGGAAGAATACTACCCCTATGACACTAGTCTAGTGGAGTATGACCAAACCTATGACCAACCATATTATGGTTATGAAGGATACGACAATTCCTGTCGACATGAATATGCTAACCTGATGTACACTGCACCTAAAGCACCTGCACATATGAGACCACCCATTAGACCACTCGTGCTAAGAGGATCATGCTATAGATGCGGAGGAGATCATTTCATAAGGGAATGCACTCTGCCATACAACCCACCACCACCTATAACATGGGGAGGGTACTGCAATGAGTGTGGAAAGGAACATCTATTTAGAGACTGCCCAAAAAATCCCAATAAAACTCATAATACTACCCAGATCAATGTAATAGAATTGATTGAATCATCAAGAAGCCATAAAGAATACATAGTACCATTAAAAGCCATTACTTGAGCCCAAGCCAAGGGACAATCGATAAAAGAATTAGATTCGGAACAAGAAATGCGTAAGAGCATAGAACCGAAGATACAAATAGTAGAAGATTCGAAAGACCCCGAGAGGGTAGCCATACAAAGAAAATTCAAAGTTGGAAGACTAGAAGGGAAAAACTCAAGAATAAATGGATGAACAAGAAAAATAAAGAGGACAAGAAAGATGAAAAAGAAAGTAAGAAACCTCGGGAATGAGAAGTGCAGGATACCACACCACATGAGTCCCAAACTCAGAAGCCATGCAAACTAGGATCAATTCTAGTAGATCCAATACCAAAAGACCTGGACATGTGGTTCAGAGCTTACCAAGCCATAATCACGACCGGACCAAATATAGAACAACATGAGAAACTATATCCCCAAGGAGAGCGAGGAAAGGAGAGATTGGAGATATGTAGAAAGCTCATAGAGATAGCTCAGACCACTTTAGAAACCTAAGAGCCAATTCAATGAGTGTATTGAAATTAACGATCGAAAACCACCAAGAATGCCCAAAGAAAAACCTGATGAAGAAGAGCAACAGAGTAACCAGGATCGTCGGGGCACTTTTTTCCCTCTTTAGGAGGTTTTTTTCCCCCGGGTTGTATATACGCCTATTGCCCTAATGGGCTACTTATCTTTGTACATTCTCTGGTAATACATTCAGTATTGTGTGTTTGTGCTCCAAGCTTCTTCTTCTTCCTTGTGTTGTTCACGTACTTCCACAGACATCTATCTCCAACAATTGGTATCAGAGCAGGTCATCGCTTCATCTAGGGTGCTGTCGACACTCCTCCGTTTGCGGTCTCAGAATCGCACGAATTTTGGTGAGCATACTCAGCGTGTTTTCGAGATCAAAACAGCTTTGCTATGTGGTGCCGAAATCGCGATCTGAGCTCGTTTCGGCCTCCGAACGCACTATCGCAGTGCTTATGCAGGCTATTTTGTCTTTTTGTGCCAAAGGTATATACCAATTTCTGTTCGCCAGTTTAAGCGTCTCAAAGTCTGCTACAGGTCTAGCAGAACTCGTCTGGGCAGTTCTGTTCAACTTTTTGAGATATAGTCAATTTTCTGCATCAAGGTATTTTAGTCACCGGCCATGGCTGAAAGCAGTGATGTATTCCGTATGTTGGCTGTTGAGGATAAGTTGGATGGTACCAACTACCCATTATGGGCTTATATGATGTGACATGTTTTGGTTGCAAAAGGATTGTGGAACATTGTGCAGGGTGTTCAAAGACGTCCTGTTACACCTGTAACGACAAGTACTGTAAATACAGGTGTTGGAGCCGATGAAGATGGTGTCAAAGATGATATTCCTCATATTCATGTTTGTGCTGTTGTTTCTGCTGCACCTACTACAGAGCAAATTTGTTGGGATGGCAGAGATGCCCAGGCACATGCATTGATAGCTTTGTCTATCAAACATGCCATTATTCCTCATATTCACTCTTGCAGAACAGCTAGGGATGCTTGGGATACACTTACCACATTGTACCAAGCTAGGAATGAGGCTCGTGTTGCTTACCTCCGAAAATAGTTGGAGAGTGAGCACATGAATGAAGGAGTTTCCTAACGAAGATCAAAGATTTGAAGGAACAGCTGATTTTTGTTGATGAGGTTATACCAGATAGCTCACTTGTGCAGACCGTTCTGAATGGTCTTCCTGATTCATATCAGAGTTTTGCTTCTACTCTTCGGTTGATGATGAAAGGCAATCCGAATGCCTTAGCCTTTGAGGAGTTAGTTTCTGTTCTGTTGCAGGAAGATCAGTCCAGACAGAACAGGTACATTATGCGTGTTGCAGATCAAGCTTTCCTAGCTAGTCAGAAGGGCAAAGGAAAATGGAGCTCTTCTACTAGTAAGCAGAAATCTGCAAATGCTACACATTCGAAGAACCAGGATAAAGATGAGAAGAAATCAGAAAAGCAGAAATTGTTTTGCAAGTACTGTAAAGGGAATGATCATATCATAAAGAACTGTCCAAAAGTGGTTGCAAAAGAGGCAAAGAAAAAGGAGGCTGGAATGGTTGTTGTAGAAGCCTCTACACCAAAAACAGAGTCTACTAATCTTGTGCAGGAAGAAGAATGGGCGTTTACTACTGTTTGCAGTTTTGACCCATCTTCTCATGAGCAGTGCATGTCTGCAGTGGACTCAGATGTTTGGTACTTTGACAGTGGGGCGACCAAACATATTACCTCGCAGCGCAGTTTCTTCTCTTCACTCGAGTCTGCCCCTACAGAGAATACGTCACATGCGCCAACAACTCCTCTTATCCTGTTATGGGAGTTGGTATGATCATTCTGACTACTCCTGATGGTAGTTCTTTCACCTTGTCAGATGCTTTATTTGTGCCAGGGATCAAGAAGAATCTGTTATCAGTTTCTACATTAGCCAAGATTGGCTTGGTTGTGAAATTCGTTGTTGACAGGTGTACAGTTCATGATCTATCAAATGGCGATGTGATTATTGCTTCTGGCATTTTGTGTCGTGGGCTGTATAAGCTCATAGACTATGAAAGATCTGTGAATGATTCGGCATGTGCAGTTCATGATTCTCAGGCTATGTCAGATGCAAAGCTTTGGCATGCACACTTTGGTCATCTGAATTTTGCTAGTTTGCTACGCCTATAGAAATCTGATATGGTGTCTTCTTTGCCCAAGCTTGAGGCACCTGGAAAACATGTATGTGAAGGCTGTATTTTGGGCAAAATGCAGCGTTCCTCCTTTCCAAAAGATGGTTCAGTTCAGGCCACGTAGAAATTGCAGCTTGTACATAGTGATGTCTGTGGTCCTATGCAGACACCCTCTTTTGGGAATTACCTTTTCTTCGTGACTTTCATTGATGATTTTTCCATGCATGCATGGGTATATCCACTCAAAGCAAAGTCCGAAGTGTTCATGTGCTTTAAACAGTTTTTGGTTCTGGCTGAAAATTTGTCAGCATGTAAAATGGGCACCCTCCGTTCTGATCGAGGGGGGGAATATATGTCTTCTAATTTTAATGCATTTCTGGCTGAACAGGGGATAAAACACCAGTGTACAGTGCCATATACACCTCAACAGAATGGAGTTGCTTAACGAAAGAACAGGTCACTCATGGAGATGGCGAGGTGCATGGTCAAGAGTCAAGCTTCACCACATAGTTTCTGGCTTGAGGTTGTCATGTGTGCAGCATATGTACTGAACAGGTGTCCCACTAAAGCGCTGCAGTCTATCACTCCATATGAGGCTTGGCATGACCGCAAGCCATCTGTTGCTCATCTGCGTGTTTTTGGTTGTTTGGCATATGCATAAATGCCTCAACAACATCGCAGAAAATTGGATGATAAGGCAGTAAAATGTATTTTTGTTGGGTACAGTTCTGAAAGTAAAGGCTATCGTCTGTATCATCCACAGACTAAACGCATTCTGGTTAGCCGTGATGTTGTCTTTGTGGAAGATGCTATTCAGCCATTGCTTTCATGTACTAAGGAGACATATGTTAGCTCCAAAGACATGTATGATACGTTGATGCCTCTTTTTACAGGTGGACAGTCTAGTGGTGGTCCTAATGAGGCAACTTCTCAACCTTTGCAGGTTTCATATGATGATGCAGATCATTCTATTTCTGATGCAGATTTACATGATGCACTTGTTGATGAGAGAGATGATATTGAGCAGGCAAAAACTATGCCAAAATGGCTTGTGCAGACTTTGCATGACAGCAAATTAGATGCACCTTTGTCATATCGTACTCGTTCAGGCACTCATAGTGCCTCCTTTGCATCAGATTGCTATGCTATGGTTGTGTCTAGTCTCTATGATGAGAATGAGCATGTTTCTTTTGATGAAGCACAGAATTCAGAAAATTGGATGGCTGCCATGCAATCTGAATATGATGCTATAATGAAGAATGGTACATGGTCTTTATGTGACTTGCCTCCTGGTAAGAAGTCCATTGGCACTAAGTGGGTATACAAGCTGAAGCGTAAACCTGATGGTACAGTTGACAGGTATAAGGCTAGGCTTGTTGTAAAGGGTTATGCGTAGGAAAGAGGCATTGATTTTGATGAGACCTTTGCACCTACATGCCGTATGACTACTGTTCGGAGCATTTGTGCACTTGCAGCCCATCATGGTTGGAATGTACATCAGTTGGACATTAAAAGAGCATTTCTGAATGGTGACTTGCATGAAGAAGTATATGTTTTTCAGCCCCGTGGCTTTGTGCAGAAAGGGCATGAAAACTAGGTGTGCAAGTTAAAGAAGGCATTATATGGTTTAAAGCAAGCACCACGTGCTTGGTATGAGAAGATACATGCCTATCTGATTGCACATGGTTTTGAGAACAGTCCAACTGAAAGCACCTTATATGTTAAGCATGCTAATGATGTGCTTTTGATCATTGTTGTCTATGTTGACGACATGATGCTCACTGGTCCTATTGAGAAGCATATTGCTGATTTCAAGGCTGATTTGCATGCCTCATTTGAGATGTATGATTTGGGGCATTTGCATCACTATTTGGGCATTCAATTTATGCAAGTTGATGGTGGGATGGCTTTGTGTCAAACGAAATATATTGACACATTATCGCAGCATTTTGGCCTTGAAGACTGTAAGCCTATTGCTACTCCTATGGAGACAGGTTTATGATTGAGTCTTCATGATGCTGGAGATGCATTTGATGCTGTTCTCTATCAGCAGGCTGTTGGATGCTTGATTTACTTATGCATTACTCAGCCAGATATTCAGTTTGTTGTCTCACAGATGAGCAGGTTTATGCATTGCCCAGGAGTCACGCATTGGAAGGCGGTTAAGCGCATCTTTCGCTACTTGAGTGGTACTCGGCTATTTGGGTTGTTTTATCCCAAGGGGGGATCACTACCACCAGATTTGCATGCTTTTTCTGACTCAGATTGGGCTGGTTGCTATGACACTCGTGTGTTCACCAGTGGTTTCTGCTTCATGCTTGGTATCTCATGTATATCTTGGTTGAGCAAGAAGCAGCCTACTGTGGCCACTTCCAGTTGTGAGGCTGAGTATAGGGCAGCTTTCACAGCGACTGTTGAGTGTGTGTGGCTCAGACGCCTTATGGCTGATTTGGGTGTTGGCCAGTCTTCTGCCACCACCATTTTCATTGACAGTCAGAGCGCATTGGCAGTTGCAAGGAACCCTGTGTTCCATGCTCGCACTAAGCACATTGATTGAGGTGCATTATCACTATGTTAGGGAGAGGTTCTCTGCTGGGGAGATCAGCTTGGCATATGTGCCCACGCAGGAGAACATTGCAGACCTTTTCACAAAGGCTCTGCCTAGGGAGAAGTTTGAAGCTTTCCGCAAAGCTTTGGGCTTACTTCCTTTTGTGGAGTGATTTCCACATAGCTTGGCACTTCCTTATACATGAGTGCTAGCTACTTGTTCACCGCATCACTCCCAGGGGGGATTTGTTGATATATTTAGGTAGTGATGTGTGTGAACACACTAGGACCACCGGGGCACTTTTTCCCTCTTTAGGAGGTTTTTTTCCCCCGGCTTGTATATACGCCTATTGCCCTAATGGGCTACTTATCTTTGTACATTCTCTGGTAATACATTCATTATTGTGTGTTTGTGCTCCAAGCTTCTTCTTCTTCCTTGTGTTGTTCGCGTACTTCCACAGACATCTATCTCCAAGAAAGGGTTGTATCTCGGTATCTCTCTTCCTTTCTCTCTGGGGGGGTATTCGTAAGGCCTATACTGGGGTTGATTCATTGGCCTTGGTTGCCTATTAAATGGGCAATTTTTAGTAGCATGGTTGGTATATTTCTGCTCAATATGAAAATACAAGTATGAGATGGATTATCTCCACCACACATGTTGCATCTCCTTAGCATTGACATTCTCATTGGCAGGTTTTGGTAATTTCTCTGTCCGTGCACTCCTAAGTTTTTTGCTACCAATTCTGCTAACTCCTCCACATTACTAGAACTAGTCGTCACTGTACTCCTAGTGTCCTCTAATTTAGTGGTGCTTTGTGTACTTTTGAGGTCATCAGCTAAGTTTTCTTCTAGATCAGTGCATTCCTAAAGGCACTCACTCAATGTTTGGAGTTGTTTTACATAAACTAAGCTTCTCAATGTTCCATTAGTCAATCCATCTAAGAATAGCAATATCATTCTTTGCTAGGAGGGTCTTTCTGTTACTGGGCATCTGTCGACATAATATTGGTTGAATCTTCGGGCAGTTGTTTTTATGGTTTCATTTGGGTTTTGTTTGAACCTATGAATTAAGGATGATGAGTTGGGTTTAATCCCTCGTTTGGTAAATTCCCCAATAAACTCTTGGAAGAATTGTTCAACGTTTCCAACATGATTTGGATCCAATGGTTGGAACCAAGTCAATATCGTTCCCATGAGGATTAGTCCAAAGGAATCATACTGCACAAAGAAGTTGTTGGAATTTGGGGCCCGAGGATCGTTCCAAACTAAAAACTTTTGAGCATACACAACTTAATTGACAAGATATGTGAGATAGAGAAAGACAGAGATCTTGAGACAAGATTAGGAAACATAAGCTGGATGCTAAATAATAGATGTCCAAATTACAACATGGAAGTACTACTCAACCATATAAAGTGGTGCACTCACTAATAGAAGAATATCCAAGAAGATGATGATAGAAAATTTAGATTATGTTGAAATAATCTAAGTGTGTGAAGTGAACGAAGCAACGAAGCTAACCTTATTCCCACAAAATAGTGTAACAAAATTGTAAATCAACCACAAGGTTAACTCACAAAAGATAGTTACCACCACCTTGTAGAAGACTTCTTGCTCCAAGAGAGTAGCCTCTCCTTCACCAAATCTCCACCTCCTCAAGAGTGTGAGACTCTTCCTCCTTGATCTGCTTGAGATTGCTTGAGTGAGTGATTATAACAATGAGTATGACCCTCTTTATATAGTTGTTGTATAGCCCTCCAAAAGCAATAGTGTATAAAGCAAAACGTAGCGCATGATCAATAAAGCAAAACATAGCGCATGATCAATAAAGCAAAACATATATGATCGCTAAATCGGTGCCATCCAAAAGCAATAAAACAAAAAAACACTTTCGTGAATCTGTCGCCCGCAGGACTTGAACCCAAGCCAACGCGTTGAGAAGCTTAGCCATGCTGCCAGTGTGCTTTTCATTGTAGAATTATATCTGAAGAATATACTATATGTTGTATTTTTATCATATGCTGGAGTTTGGACCATATGATATTAACTCCAACAATCCCTCCTTTAATGCCATATTGGTACAAGCTTTAGTAACCTGCAAATCTTCTCATGACTATCTCCAGTCAATGCTTTGGTAAATATATCTGCAACATTCTCACCAGAAGGAACATAAACTAGCTCAATGTGCTTCTTAGCTATCTGCTCTTGAATATAGTGGTAGTGTACCTCTATATGCTATGTCCTTGCATGATGCACTAGATTCTTTGCTATAGCTATAGCACTCTGGCTATCTAAAAATATCTGAATAGGTTCATGTACTCTTACATCAAGATAACTGAAAATCTTCTGCAACCAAACTGACTCTAGAGTAGCTGTAAATGTTGCACGATATTCAGCTTCACACGATGAAGTGGCAATAGTGGGTTGTCTCTTTGAAAGCCATGATATAAGACAATCTCCAAGATAAAAACAAAATCCACTAGCACTTCTTCTTGTGTCTCTATCACATACCCAATCAGAATCTAAAAATCCTTTTAGTAATAAATGTGTAAATTTTGAAAATACCATGGCAAAATTTGAAGTTCCCTTCAAATATCGAAAGATCCACTTTACTGCTTTCCAATGTAACACTATCGGATTTTGCATGAACCTTGATACTTGAGAAACTGCAAACTGTAAATCAGGACGTGTATTACAAAGATATATCAGGCAACCAACTTCTTGACTATATAGAGTAGCATTTGCATCTGCTACCATTTGTGAAGACATGTTCTGATCCATAGGTGTTTGCATAGGTTTAGAATTACCCATCTGAAACCTTTCCAAAACTCAATGTACTTCTGTTGTGTCATATAGATACACTCATCTCGAAACAGAAACTGAATCCCAAGATAATAATGCAAAATGCCTAAATCAAATGTTTGCTTCAATTCTTCTTTGAACATCTACAAATCTGCATCTCTAGGACCTATGACTATAATATCATCCACATAAATGATTGCTATAATCATCATACCTGTTTCAGCTTTAACATAAAGAGTTGGAGCTGCATCTGAGTTATGGCCAATGGATAAAAGATATGTATGTATCTTTTCATACCATGCTCTAGGTGCCTATTTTAAACCATACAAAGCTTTTACAAGCTTACACACTAAGTGTTCTTTACCTGTCTCTTCAAAACCTTCTGGCTGCTGAATATACACATCCTCATGTAAATCACCATTTAGAAAAGCAGTCTTAATGTCAAGTTGATATATATACCAACCAAAATGTGCTGCTAGAGCCAGTATTCACCTAATAACAATCATCCTAGACGTAGGAGCAAATGTCTCATCATAATCAATACCTTTTTGTTGTGCATATCCTTTGACAACCATCCTGGCCTTGTATCTATCAATAGTACCATCTACTTTCCTTTTGATTTTGAAGATCCATTTTACAACTATAGCTTTCTTTCCCTCCGATAACTCACATTGATGCCAAGTTTGATTCTTATGAATAGAATCAATCTCTTCTTGCATAATAGGAATGTTAAGTGCATCTTTAACACATGCAGGTTCATCTTCAACAGTAGTAAGTGCCAAAATATCATGAATCTCAAAGTCTTCAGCAAAACTTACATGATCTTTTTGTTGTTGCTATCTAGTCTGTCTTCTTGTTCTTACATGATCTTGTTGTTGTTGTCTAGTCTGACTCCTTATTCTTCTAGTAAAAGTCTTTATACCACTATATTTCCAAGTTTGATATAACCATGTAGGTGTATCCTTAAATAGTGGTGAAACTCTTTCTAAACTTTCAGCTTCCATAGGTTCTGGAACTTGTCCTTCCGAGGTACTAGGACTTTTTGGAACTTTAACTTCTTCCATTTCTGGAATCAAAGTCTCTTGTGGAACTGAATCTGTAGAAGGTTGTGAAATTCCTCTTTCTTCAACTTTTTATTGAATCCTAGGAATTTTAACTCCCTCCTGATATGGTTGAACATGTACATCCAGAATCTTTCAAAAAAATCATTAGTCATTTTCACTAATGAACACTGGAATTTTTGCTTCTTTATCATGAACCTTATCTTCAGAAATATATGCGTTACGTGAAAGAATAACTTCACCTGTCTCTAGAACATAAAACATTTATCCTTTACTCTCAACAAGATATCCAATAAAAAAAATCTTTATTTGCCTTTACATCTAGTTTGCCTCAGTCCTTTTTCTCAACATGTACATAAGAAAATGATCCAAATACTCTAAAGTAACTCACATTAGGTTTTCTACCATACTAAGCTTCATACGGTGTGATTACCTTTAAAAATTTTGTAGATGACCTGTTTAAAATGTGGTTAGCTGTATGTACTGCATCAAACGAGAATTTCGGTGAAAGCTTCTCGGATGCCATCATGCTCCTCATCATCTCAATAAGTAATCTATTCTTTCTTTTTGCAACACCATTCTGCTGAGGAGTCTAAGCAATAGTAAGGTGTCGACTAATACCTTTCTCATCAAGAAATGTCTGGAACTCATTTGACAAGTATTCTCCACCTCTATCACTTTTGAGAATCTGGATAGTTTCCTGACTTTCATTTTCAACCATAGCTACAAACTTTTTGAACATAGGAAAGACTTCTGACTTCAACTTAAGACCATAGATCCATGAGTATCTCATAAAATCATCAACAAATAGAACAAAATACCTGAAGACTTGAATAGATTCTACTCTCATAGGTCCATTCACATCTGAATGAATAATCTGCAATTTCTTGGTAGATGTAATATGACCATGTTTCTTGAAAGGTAGTTTATGCATCTTACCTTCAAGACAACCTTCACATATATCTAAATCATCTGGTAGCTTGAATGAGGGTAAACTCTCAACCATACCTCCGTCTTTGATACTCTTGAGACCTCCAAAACTAATATGTCCAAATCTTTCATGCCATAGCTTCTCCTCTATGCTCACCTTGTAAAATACACGGGTCTTCTTTATGTGATAAGATCTTACAAAGATCTCTCTCAAATACAACTTTAAAACCATCACTTAAAAATGCAGATATAGATAGCAGATTCTTCTTCATTTCAGGTACATAAAGAACATCTGAAATTTGAAAATTACCACCTTCTCTTGACTTTAGGGTTACTGTACCTATTCCCACAACATCCGAATCATTGCCATATGCAATAGTATCTCTTCTACCTGAAGAATAGGAAAGAGAAGAAAATACATGTTTGCAACCTATCATATGCTTTGTAGCACTTGATTCAAATATCCAAGGACTTGCTGAAAGAACTTGTAAAGCTGCCTGATCAAAAGCTACTTCCTCAATGGTGATACAGGCATAAGAATCACCTTGAGATTTCCCTTTTCTATCATCTTCTGCAACATTACCTGATGCCTTTTTCTTTTCTGCTGCAATCCTTTTATAACATGCTGACTTAAAATGTCTAGGTTTCTTGCAGTAATAACATATTACTTCCTTTTTCTTAGAAGACTTCTCTTTAGATGTCGTAGATACAGAATCTAAAGTAGAAGGTGAGAGGGACCTACTTTCCTTCTTGGATTGCTTTTCCTTCTTCTCCTTCTTCTTCTTTTTCCCCTTTGATGAAGATAAAAGTGCTTCTTCATTCTCTTCCATTCCCTTCAACTGATCTTCATCTTGAAGTAACAAGAACTCTAATTCTTCAAATGTAACCTCTCTATCTCTTGTGGTAAGGGTAAGAGTGGTTATGAAAGACCGATATGAAATAGGAAGTGAATTAATCAGTGTATTTACCATTTCTTCATCTGATATCTCAACTCCTATATTTAGAAGTTGATCTCTCAAGTCAATGAGCCTCGTAATGTGGGTTCGAATTGACTCACCAGTCTTCATCCTCGTATTTGCTAGTTGTCTCCTCAAGTGAGCTTTCCTAGCAGGATTTTTGCTCTGAAAAAGATTCTCAAGCTTCAACCAAGCTTGTCTAGAACTTTTGCAAGATCTGATCTGTGGTAGAATATGCTTTTTGACACTCATTTCTATGAATGAAAGTGCTAAAGCATCTCTAGCATCCGATCTTGCCTGATCTTCAGTAAGAGGAACTCTCGGTAAAGACCTAGCAGTGACCCTGGATATAGTAGTGGTTTCCTCTTCTTCAGTTGGTTCTGCAATAGTAATTCCATCACCTCTTGAAGTTGTTGTATCCCCTTCTTCAACTTCTCATCTTGGTCTTGTTAAGGATCCATTGATGATACTCCATAAATCCTTTATCACCAAAATATTCATCATCATGAAACTCCACATGGTATAATTAGAAGATCCATCCAACTTGTCTTAAATCTCAATTCTAATCTCACTCATCTTAACTAAGTGTGTATGTCAATTATGCTCTAATACCAAGTGTTGCAATTTGGGCCCCAGGATCGTTCCAAACTAAAACCTTTTGAGCATACACAACTTAATTGATAAGATATGTGAGATAGAGAAAGATAGAGATCTTGAGACAAGATTAGGAAACGTAAGTTGGATGCTTACTCACTAAATAATAGATGTCCAAATTACAACATGGGAGTACTACTCAACCATATCAAGTGGTGCACTCACTAATGGAAGAATATCCAAGAAGATGATGATACAAAATTTAGATTATGTTGAAATAATCTAAGTGTGTGAAGTGAACGAAGCAACGAAGCTAACCTTATTCTCACAAAATAGTGTAACAAAATTGTAAATCAACCACAAGGTTAACTCACAAAAGATAGTTACCACCACCTTGTAGAAGACTTCTTGCTCCAAGAGAGTAGCCTCTCCTTCACCAAATTTCCACCTCCTCAAGAGTGTGAGACTCTTCCTCCTTGATCTCCTTGATCTCCTTGATCTCCTTGATCTCCTTGAGATTGCTTGAGTGAGTGATTATAACAATGAGTATGTCCCTCTTTATGTAGTTGTTGTATAGCCCTCCAAAAGCAATAGCATATAAAGCAAAACGTAGCACATGATCAATAAAGAAAAACATATACGATCGCTAAATCGACGCTATCCAAAAGCAATAAAACAAAAAAACACTTTCGTGAATCATGTTGCCACCCGCAGGACTTGAACCCACACATGCGTTGAGAGGCTTTTGACGTAGCCATGCTGCCAGCATGCTTTTCGTTGTAGAATTATATCTAAAGAATATACTATATGTTGTATCTTTATCATATGCTGGAGTTTATTGAGGATTATTTTTGGACCATATGATATTAACTCCAACAGAAGTCCTCCACTTGTTCTGCTCGTAACACTTGCTTGAATTTTGCTATGTTGTCATATGGTTCTCCTGTGCCATCATAGTGATTTCTCATACATTTGGCAACTTGAATTGATCTCAGCCTTCTTATAGGGTTTGGGGGTCTGAGCATTATAGGAATTGCTAATCTAATTGGATGCATTCGTGGTTGCACACCTGCTTGTGGCCTTGGTCTAACGGGTGGTCCATTCATATTACCTATCCCTGAGTTGGTTTGGTTGTGTGAATGTATTCCTCGCATTGTGAATTGCACATGTGTTTGGTTGGGGATACTTCATTGACTTGTTTTTCCGGACATTGTATTGTCTATTCCTTGGTGGGATTAGAAAGGGTTGTGCAAAGTAGTTGACTGCTCTCGAGGAGGGAATATAGGCAACCCCATGTATTTCAATTGAGACCTATCTACTTCATCTACCGGTCAATACATTCTTTGGATTTGGTCTAGGTATGTGACTCTAGACTCATCTTTCGGATCCTTCAACTCACAGATATACATATACATATACATATACATATACATATACATATACATATACATATACATATACATATACATATACATATACATATACATATACATATACATAAACATATACATAAACATATACATGTACATATACATATACATATACATATAGATATACATATACATCTACATATACATATACATATACATATAAATATGCATATACATATGCATATACATATGCATATACATATACATATAAATATGCATATGCATATACATATACATATACATATGGATACACATATAGATATACATATACATAAAACTTTACATATACATTTACATATGCATATACATATACATATGCATATGCATATATATATATATATATATATATATATATATATATATATATATATATATATATATATATATATATATATATATATATATATATATATATACATATACATATACATATGCATATGCATATACATATACATATTTATATGTTTATACGTATACATACAGATACACATATACATATACATATACATATACACATACATATACATATAGATATACATATACATATACATATACATATACATATACACATACATATATACATATACATATACATATACATATACATATACACATACATATATACATATACATATACATATACATATACATATACATATACATATACATATACATCTACATCTACATATACATATGCATATATTACATACTGTTAGTCGGCCACCGGATTGGAAGTTGTAAAGACAAAATCCTTTCAGTTTCCGCACGCATGAAAGGTTGTTACCAAGATATTTGTAATCTTTATATAAATGAATGAAAAAGAGGCGCTCGCGAACAGTTAGTGGAATCACCAGGCTGTCTGTCTAGGTGATTGTCTGTGACGTGCCGTTGTGTCTGTTCTGATAACTCTGAGTACTCTTGTGCCTTTCTGTTGTGATGTTCTGTAAGTTGTTATTCTCCGTGCTCCAGTAATGACAGTTTTAGCATTGTGTGTTTAGGTAATGTTGAGTATTCTGATCTCGTCTCGGTCTTGCGTGGTTATCAATACCTGTTCGGTTGGTGAATCTCTGTCTAGTCGGTGAAGTCGGTGTAGTAACTGTAGTGTGTTTGAGAACTCTAAGTCATATTGTGGTTGTCTTCGGTGTTAACGATCCGCTATTGCACGGTAAGGATTAAGTTACAATAAGGCTCACCTTAAGGTGGGTACGGGATCTACATTCAGTATTGTGTGTTGAGAGTTTTGAGTCTTCTGTGTCTTTCAATTTTGCTTTATTGTCTGCACCTATTTGGTAAAGATTGAATCACTGTTATTATCTCTATTGTTACAGTGTTTTGTGTTCGAAGTAGTTCTTGAGTTAATCAAGTAATTATGCATTACGGTACTGACTAGTTCCGGCGTTGTACGCTGAAGAGAGCATTAGCTAGTGTGTGTTCGGTAAACTTTGGAAGAGTTTGATTGCGTATTGTAAGAGTGTAAGTGTAGTAGATTCTTGATCGAGTTCTTGAGCATTAGTATATTGTTGTGTGTGAGTGGTTAGTTTAGGAAAATCCAGAACAGGGCCTCTGTCTAACAGACCCCTTCCACTCCCAAGAACCCAAGTAGATGTTTAAACGCGTCTCTGACGATTAGTACCGCATTTAACACTGGTGCCGTCTGTGGGAAGGTGGCATCAACAGTGTTGTCAACTAACTGGCAGAAAGTGGCACCAGATTATTGTCATTTGTCTATGCGAATGTGGCATCAAGGGTGCTCGTTGATTGATTGTGAAAGTGATCATAGACTGTGAATCGATCGTAAAGAAGGTACGCAAAGTATTACAAACGTAGTATATGCCGGTTACTCGTTCCGGTGAATCATACCCAAAGCATAGAAGAAACCAACAGTCTTGGGCGATACCTAATTTGCTAAGGACGCCTCCAGGAAGTAGAAGCGCAAATAAGTCTAAATCAGCTGTCAAGGAATTGAAGAACGCCAGTAGGGATTCTGGTAGTATTCTGGCAGAACGTACTACGTTTCTGGCAGATTCCAGTGCGTTTTTGGCACAGTCTGTCGAAGAAATAGTAACTCCAGAGTCTACCAGGACGAAGCTTGAAGTTAATTTAACACCATTGGGTCAAGATTCAAATTTGTTTGCAGATAGAAACGTCTTGGCCAAAGAAATCAGTGAAAGAGAAAAAGCACCTTGTTTTGGTGAAAATTCGACACCTTCTGGTGTTATTTCGGTACCAGTTACTGAGAGTTCACAGTCTTCCGGTGATGGTTTACCATTTCTTGGTGGATCTTTAGTCCAGTCACCGCTATTTCGAGTAAGTACCCCTACATCTGATACCAAGGAGGAAGGTAGCTTGTTCGGAACAGAAATCAGAAACATACTGAACGATATTGGCAAGCCGGAAAGTGTACAGACTGACGACACAGATTCAGACAGTTCTGATATTCAGCCTCGGGATACAGAAGATAGTCACAATACCACTGCCAGCACGATGAGTGGGCAACAACAACAATAACAACAGCAGCAGCAGCAGCAACAACAACATCTATTTCCACCCCGGCCGACTCCAACAGGAGTAACGTACACTAGATTTGGTGGATTCCCAGGTGATGACCTAGACGCTCATGTACGCACATTTGAGATAAGTTACGCAGTGCTCAATCATCCATTGGATCCGGCGTACAAAACAGCTAAAATATTTGAACCAGGCATCCTAGAACAACAAAGAACATATGACAAGGCTAGTCAGTGGACCACCACAGAACCTCCAGTGTTCCTAGATCCTATTCCGGTGACACAAGTTCCACTGTCAAAGGAAACTGCACAGGAGCAAGAGTCAATTCCAGTAACCGACGCATCGTCTTCAGAATCGGTGGAGGGTACAAGTCAAGTAAATCAAGCCTGGGAAATTTTATCTAAAGCATCCATTACCCTTCCTCTTGGACAGTTACTTGCACTAGTACCAGGAGTCCGTCAACAATTCCAGCAACAGTTTAGTACTGAATCTGCCTGCATTCCAGCAACGACAACAGTACAACCAGAAACTGACGCTACGGTGGATCATTCAGTCCCATTGATTACGGTATGGTACAAAAATCATAAAATTAATCAAGTACTAATTGATGGAGGGTCTGGTGTCAACATTGCTACTACCACACTTTGTAAAAAGTTAGGATGGACGAAAATTGAACCTGTCCAGTTTTTTGTAAGGATGGCTGATCAGTCCAGAGTCCACCCAGTAGGACTAGTGCGAGATATTCCCATAACTCTGCAAGGTACAACATTTGAGATGACTTTTGTCGTCTTAGAGCTACCAGAGTCTAGCTTGGATTATAATCTGCTTTTCGGCCGTCCTTGGTTGAAACAAGCCAAGGTGATACAAGATTGGTCCGAACAGGAACTCACTTTCAAGGACAATAATCGTAAATATGTTGTCAAGTTAGATGGCTTGAAGTATTTTTGAGAGTTCTCTTATGTTTTTTCATGGGATTACAAAGATATGAAGGGTTTGGACCCTCGCATTTATCAACATAGGGTCATGCTGAAGCCGGAAGCAAAACCAATCAAACAACCCAGCTATCGGATGAATCCAAATTATGCAGCACAGGTAAAGGCAGAGCTGGATAGGTTATTAAAAGATGGATTCATTGTACCAGTAGAGCATGTTGAGTGGATATCACCCATTGTTATCGTCCCTAAAAAGAATAAGCAGCTACGCATATGTGTGGATTACCGGAAGCTAAATGCGGCTACGGTGCCAGATCTGTTTCCCCTTCCATTTTTGGACACCATGCTTGATAGAGTAGCAGGACACGAAATGTATTCATTTCTGGATGGATACAGTGGGTATAATCAGGTCAGAATGGCTGAGGAAGACATACCAAAAACAGCGTTCATTACCAATTGGGGTGTTTTTGCTTGTATTGTTATGTGGTTCGGATTGAGAAATACTCCCAGCACTTTCCAGAGGTGTATGCAAGAAATATTCTCCCCTTATCTGACCTCTTTTATGCAAGTATATCTTGATGATTTCTCATTATTCAGTAAAATGGAGACACTTGTTTCATTTACGGTGCTGCTTTGAGAAATGCAGAGAATACAGACTCTGTCTTAACCCAAACAAATCTGTGTTTGTGGTTTCATGTGGTAAGTTGCTTGGCCATATTGTATCTGCACAGGGCATACAAGTCAACCCAGATAAGGTAGCAACTGTGTTAGAAGCACCTGTACCTACTATATCAAAGGAAGTAATGCGTTTCATGGGTCAAGTGAGATGGCATGGTCGTCATTTACGGTGGCTCGCTCATTTAGCCATTCCACTCAATCGTTTAATCACGAGTACTCCTAAACAGTTTGATTGGACTCAAGAATGTCAAACAGCATTTGATCGTCTAAAGTGTTTATTAACACAGGTCCCAATTTTACAACCACCCGATTGGGAACACCCATTTCATGTTTTTATAGATGCATCAGATATTGCCATCGGCAGTGTGTTAATGCAACAAACTGATAAGTGGTTCCGGCCTGTTTACTATGCGAGTAGAAGACTTGCTCCTACAGAAAATAATTACTCTGTAACTGAAAGAGAATGTCTTGGTTTAGTGTATTCTGTAAAAAAATTCATACACTATTTACTTGGCCGCAAATTTACTTTTCATGTAGATCATGCTGCACTTGTCTATCTGGTACGAAAATAGCATTTAGGTGGTCGATTAGCACATTGGTTTCTACTTTTACAAGAGTTTGATTTTGAAGTAATCCATCGGCCCGGCAGCTCACATGCCTTAGCAGATTTCCTTTCTCGCTTAGATTCCGGTGAAGCTCCGGTCGGTGTAGATGACACCACACCAGCAATTTATGTTACTGAACCAACTAATGATGAATATGCAGAACCTCCTATGCCATCTACATATTATGATCAGATATTAACTTTTCTTACTGATGGATGTATTCCTTCGCAAACCTCTCCTGCAATGCGTAGAAAGATTGCAGTGTACAGTCACAGATTCCGATTAATTGCTGGAGAATTATACTATATGGATCACACTAGAATTTTACTTCGTTGTATTCCTCTGCATGAAGTTAACTCAGTCATTATTCTGGCTCACTCAATTCCTTCCGGTGGACACTTTGCAGCAGATTAAAATTCTGCAAAGTGGACTTTGGTGGCCTACTATGTACAGGGATATATCTCAGTTTTTCAAACAATGCGATACTTGTCAACGGTCTGCACAGCCTCTACAACGCCATTTTTTTCCTCTCCAACCTGTCTTGCCATTGGAGCCTTTTCAGAAGTGGGGCCTAGATTTTGTTGGACCTATTACACCTCCAGCCATGCTCAGTAATAATCGTTATATTCTAACATGTACAGATTATGCTACAAGATGGGCAAAAGCATGGGCTTTACGATCTGCTACAGCTGTATCGGTAGCAAAATGTTTAATGAAGGATGTTTTTCCACGTTTTGGCTTACCACTGGAGCTTGTGACAAATCAAGGCATGCATTTTGTAAACAATTTAATGAAAGTACTCACCCATTCTTTTCAGATAATGCATAAATTCAGTTCTCCTTATTATCCTCGTGCCAATGGTTTGGCTGAGAGTACAAGCAAAACCCTGTTGAATATGCTTCGAAAACTGATTCTAGAATCACCGGAAAGGTGGGATCAACTATTACCTACAGTATTATGGGCGTACCGGACTACCTACAAGGTAGCAACAGGACTAACACCTTTCAAATTGGCTTATGGACTGGAAGCCATAGCACCAATGGAGATTGTTGTGCCAAGTTTACGTGTAGCCATCACTCAGAAACTACTACCTGAAGAATCTTTGTCATTTTGGTTGGATACACTCAGAGAACTGGATGAGCATCGTTGGCAAAGTTTTCTGACTATTCAGGAAGTACAGTTAAGACAAGCTCGAACACATGACCGATATCTGAAAACTCCAGTTTTTTCGGTGAGGCAACTTGTACTCTTTTACAATGCAAAATCGAATCGCTCTGCTGGAAAATTCAAGTTACGATGGTTTGGTCCCTACCGGATTTCTGAACAAGTGGGCCCAGCCACTTTTTGGTTGACTACTTTGACCAGAATTCCTCTTCCAAAGGTGATAAATGGTTCAAAGTTGCGGCCGTATCAACAAGCATCCGAACCACACTGAACGTTCCGCGGATTGGCCGCGTATTTTGCGTTTCCTTTTCTTTTCTTTCCTTTTCTTTTGTTTTTGCGTACTTAATAAAATAAGTCTGTGAATACCAGCATTTTGATATATAATTATGAGTAACAGCCGCCCTACCTTATCGATTCCACTCTTGCATGCCCACCAAAGTTATGAGGTTATCAGCTCAATATCGCGCGATGATTCACGAATTTAATTGCTTCTTGGTACCAAGTATCTACTTAACCTTTTTCGTTTTGCTGTTAATCGCTATTGCGTTTGCGTGAATTATATACTTGTGTTGTCTGTATACCCGGTGCCCTGTGTTCTTGTGCCTGCGTTTAGTGTGTGCGCCATGGAAGCTCTGGCAAACTTCGCCGCTTTCCGTGACGGACTCCCTGCTGATGTAGGTGAGTTCTTGCGCAACCGTGGGCTGACCAATTTCGCTAAACTGCCTTGGCATTCAGTGGATTGCCACCCATTCTATGCTCAGATAATCGCCGCAATCGCTGCCACACCTGCCACCGAGCAGAGTTGGCCTATCACTAGCCTACCATCCCGTACCGTAATCACTTTCCAGGCCTTTGCTGATGCGTTTCGACTCCCTCGGCAAGGTCGGGAAAATGGCCCGAATCTGCCAATAGCAACCATGATCCAGCTATTTCCTAGATACTCCTCAAATGAATACGCAATCCTCTGTCGCCTTGAACTTGAGAGATCCGCACTACAGTTCTTAGTAGCCATTCTTAATCTGTAGAAACGAACCTATGGCATCTCTCGGCCTTTCTCTTCGGCAATAGATTTGGCTGCGAGAGAACCTGTAAATTTTGCATCCTACTTCTTTCGCCGCATTCACAAAGAATGCGTATCAATTATCAAACAGGTTAATAAGGGTGATATGCGAAGGTCCAGACTACCGCACATCATATCCTTTCTATTTTCGGCTATTCTAGTAGCACAGCCACCACCCCGAGGACCCATTCTACACCATGAGGAATCTGCACAACTATTAGAAGACGATGAAGAAGAAGACGAAGAGATTTTCCACCTTCTCCACCGGAAAAGAATCAGGATAAGTTCATCCGATAGTGAAGTACAGGGGTGAGCCGCAAATGATAAGGCAGACGACAAAGAAGAAGAAGCAAACGAAGAAGACACCTTTCACGACACCACAACCTCCATGCATCATGAGTCATCAGCAAAGTCCTCTTCAGAGGAGCAATTATAACAGGATAGCACTGCTAATTTGGCAGCCAATTCTTCTAAAAACGAATCTCAACAACAAGATGAACAGGACAAATCAGGAGAGGAGCAAACTATCATTAACGAAGTTTTCGAAGAATTGCTTAGAGCAGTCGAGTTGAAAACTGCCGGTCCTGATGACACTACACAACCCACCGAAAAGGTAATCAACGAAACTCTTATTCTTCCTATTCATCCACCCGAACCTCCAGCCAAACCCATTATCCCTAGTCGACCCATTGTCCCCGACGAACCCACAGCTTCTTCATCCTCATCACCAAATTACTCCCCACCGAATTCCCAGCAGCTCCTCACCGCATCTTCATCTCAACCTCGTTCTCAAGCTCCAATCCCTTCAATTCCCGTATTTTCTCAGTTAGCATCTATGGGTCAAATGCTGATCCAACTATCACAACAATTACCTGTACAAATAAAGCAAGTAATAGAGAATATCCGAGACGAATTTCAACACAAAGTGGACGTGCTGGAGGCAGACATTAGTCCTCTCCAAGAAGAATTAGTAGTGGCCAAAGCAGAAAATCAAGCATTACATGAACAACTTAAGGAGTTACAGGCAAGAATTGACGAACAGATAGAAGTTTCTGGTCATAGAGATGAGGCATTGGCTGAGCTCAGAAAGAAGGAAGAATTATTAAATGATGCAAATGCCGAAATCATTCAGTTGAAGCAAGAACTACAGGATAAAGAAGATGTGCAAGTCGCTTTAGGGAATTTGTTAGAAGAAACAAGACAGCATGATTTGGCTATGAAAACAGCTGAAGAACTCCAGAAATGCAAAATAGATTTTGCAGAAGTAAACAACATTCTAAAACGTAAATTGACAGTGGAAGCTCAACTACAGAAGGTAATAACAGATCTCCAAAGAGAAAGAGATGCCTACTCCAGGACAATCCAGTTTCAAAATCAGGAAATAGAAAGAAGGGAAAACCGGTTGGACGCTCAAAAAGATAGATTAGCCAGCTTGGAGAAGCAAGTTGCAGAAATAAAAGTATCCAGGGATGCGGCACTAGCAAACGGCTTTTATCTCCAAGAAGCTTTTTTGCAGACACAGGCAGAAGTTTTGCTCACCAAAGCCATTTCCTTAAGTTCTGTACGAACAGATGCCCAATTAGTAGAACCAGATACTTTAAAACAGATGTTAGAAGCTTTAAAGAAGAAAATAGCCCAAACTTTTAGATTAGCAAGATCCATGTACTTAGAAGGTATAGTCGATGAACCATGAGTTCTTCCTTTTGATATACCTGCGGGTTCGAGTCCACTGTGCGTGCTAGTGTTACTCGGCCGCCGGATTGGAAGTTGTAAAGACAAAATCCTTTCAGTTTCCGCACGCACGAAAGGTTGTTACCAAGATATTTGTAATCTTTATATAAATGAATGAAAAAGAGGCGCTCGCGGACAGTTAGTGGAATCACCAGGCTGTCTGTCTGGGTGATTGTCTGTGACGTGCCATTGTATCTGTTCTAATAACTCTGAGTACTCTTGTGCCTTTCTGTTGTGATGTTCTGTAAGTTGTTATTCTCCGTGCTCCAGTAATGACAATTTTAGCATTGTGCGTTTAGGTAATGTTGAGTATTATGATCTCGTCTTGGTCTTGAGTGGTTATCAATACCTGTTCGGTTGGTGAATCTCTGTCTAGACGATGAAGTCGGTGTACTAACTGTAGTGTGTTTGAGAACTCTAA
>CM035407.1:214899470-214901970 GCA_020310875.1 Ceratopteris richardii | reverse complement strand
AAGAAGAACCAAGCACCGACGACAGGCTCAAGCACAACGAATCCAACAACTTTGGGTACCGAAGCTATCAAAGAAGGTCGACCACAATCATGTACAACTTTGGATGCCTAAAAAATTAGCTACAGCTCAACACGGGCGATTACAGATGTGGGTACCCAAGAAGCTCTTACATACACAATGGCCTATGCTCCCCACCATGCAAAAGGTCTCAACAAAGAAGCCAAGGAAAGCAAAGGGTAAGAACAAAACGCAAAGAACAAACGAAGATACACTCAACCCTTCTGCAAAAGTAGGCAGGCAATCATCAAGGAAATGGGTTTGGAAGCCAAAAGCACCAACAACAACCACAGAACCAAAAGGCCAACCACACGGGATGCCAAAGTTTGGAAAGCATCCAAAGATGAAGTGGCCTGAGGTGATCTCTACAGTACCAAACCCTATTCCAAAATGGGTTCCAACCCGGAGGATTACATCATTTCGAGATCCAATAGACACCTCCAATCAAAGAATTCATCAAGTATACAAGTAACATCAAAAGCCTCGACCAGCAGCAACCATGTGCCTTTGGCATAACCTAGTCGTTTGCACCATTCAGGTCATGCATTTCCAAAGTATGCATTAATCTAGGGCCACATTACACGGCCGTGCATGGACAGTGACATATGTCAAATATTTCTATTGATACTAACTTTTGTGTTCTTGTTTTGTGATATCTTGTTCCAAAAAAAAAAAAAAAAGGGGGGGGGGAGAAAGAAAAGCGGGAGAGAGCTTGTTCCCAGGTTTGGCTTATGAAACATGAATGAGTCATGCTGAGTTGAAGGTGGAACTGTTGATTACTAGGCATTTATCAATTTGGATAGAAGTGTCTCTCGGCCAGCAGTGAGATTATTGCTGCCTTATCTGGTAGATGACAAGCATTTGGCATGAATATGGCATCTACAACTATGATTTTCTCTTACCATGGTAGGAATGAAGAGCCTGAAGGTCCGCAACTTGAGTGATGCTTAACTACTTCATGTACCAGAGCAGCCAAGGAGATATCTGCAAAAGGTAGTTTTGGAGGAGAAGACTCCTGCATATGGTGAGCTAAAGAGAATATGTGAAACTCAGCTTGGTGTAGTTACCCGATGTTGCTTGCCAAGGAATATAAAGCAATTCAATTCTCAGTATTTCTTGAACCAGTATGGAACAGTAGCACTGGTGAATGGTCTATGTCAATCAGCATGGTAATCTCTTAGAAACCGGCACGTCTCCAATATTCCTTTGAGTGTCAATATAGGGAAGTGAACGTGCATGAGCCCAAGCTCAGAAATGCACATTGTTAGTGACAAATGTTGCTTTGAAAAAAGGAGAGGGGATCCCCCACTCAAAAGATCTCATCAGTGGACAATCAACATGGACATTCATCAACAAGGTTCCATCCCAAAGGCCGAGTGTACAACACGAAGAGACAAACATCCATCAACATTCTCCATGGTAAGTATCTGTACTCTGGAAACACCATAACCATGATAGTTCAGGAAACCTCTTCGTCAGCATACCCTTGAGCACTTAGCTCAAGAACCGCAATTTTTGCACCATACTTCTTCCAACGCATTTTCCAAGTAAGCATGCGTAGGGCTACATTACAAGGCCGTGCACAAGGCACATATTTTTTTCAACCCAGGCACGAACACACTTACCCATCATTCATTATGGGTTATGAGTAGCTGTCATGACTGCTCTCAATACCATCTTTGGAAGAACTAGCGGACGTCATGGGAACAACATCCATATCTCGGAAGCAAAGTGACGCCAGTAGTTGCTCCAAATCACTCTTGACAACCTCTTTTGAGCAACTTGCAGTTTTGAAAGCTCACAACGACACATTCTTGTTGGAATCCAAAGAACCAGCTCATACAACGGATGGACACCACCTCTCAAACCACTACATAGAACAGCCCTTCCAACAGGGTCTGTCAGGGACGACAGACTCGAGAGGGGGGGGGAGTGTTGAAGCTCAAAGTCAAGGACAAAGCATGGAAGCACATCAAAAGGTGGACACACAAGGAAAGGGAGCAAGTAGGGAGCTCCAAGAAGTGTATGTCAAATTTTCAAAAGAATCCCTTACAAAAATAGTGATTTTCATCACTAAAACCCATTGTAAATACCATTATCTATTTTTAGTAACTCCATTTTGTTCAAGCCGAGGAGTCCTCGAGCTTGAGGAGTATTAGAAGTACCATCATACCAATTTTCATAATTTTTAGACTTCGTTTGAGCCCTCAAATAAGCCTTGAAACCTAATTTTTAACTAGGCCGGACACTAGGTCTGGACAGGGCCAAAACTAGTCAAAAAACTATAAAAAGAGCTAGAGAGCTCATTTTTGGGGTTAGCTGGTTAGAGAATAGAACTTTTGTAAGAGAACTCTTTGGCAATCTAAGCTTTCCATTGTTCCTCTCTTTGATCTTACTTTGTGCGCGTGTGTGTGTATGTGTGTGCATGTTTGTGTGCTTTCAC
>CM035407.1:214826970-214896970 GCA_020310875.1 Ceratopteris richardii | reverse complement strand
ACATCCTCTGCAAAATAAGCTACCTATTTGCAACACTCTTGGTGTATGTGCAGAGATATACCTTCACAAAGTTGGCAATTTCTCACAACTCACTCTGCCAAATAACTTGATACTTTGGCAAAGATCAGGTCACTATATGAGAGACCAAATGAACCTTGAAATAAATGAGAATGAGTACAGAGAGATCAAACAATGCTTTGCAATCTGGTAGCTTGAGATTTGGAAAACCGTAACTAGACCTCTAGATAGAGAGGAGCAAAATCATGAGAAAATGAGGTAAGCAAGCAATGGGACTACTTGTTGGAGTTTATGACTTCACTAAACTAAGTGGGAAACTCGTGAAATGCATAAAACATAAGAGACAAAGGTGCGATGATGCTTATATAGAGTTTTGCTTTTCCTACAATCTAACTAACCACCCACCAATCAGTGTAGGTGCATTTTTTGATGCCTTATTTGATGATATTTGAATTTGTTTGAGATTGATGGAGCTTCCAACTTTATTCCACGACTTTGGGTCCTCCTTTTTGTTTGGTTCGCTTGTGGTTGAGCCCTTTTGCATGATTGAGACTTGATTTTCAACACTCCCACTCAAGTCTCAATGCCTAGGTCCTTTATTACAATGCATGCCTTGAAGTGACATGATCTTCTCTCTAATAAAGTGGTAATGCACTTCTATATGCTTTGATCTTGCATGGAACATCGGATTTTGAGCCAAGAAAATGCTACTTGTGTTGTCACAAAAAATACGTACTTGCTTAACCTGCAAATTAATATCAACAAACAACTTCTTGAGCCACATAAGCTCACATGAGAGTTGTGCTAAGCCTCTATACTCAGCTTCGATTGATGAGAGAGCCATTGTTGGTTGTTTCTTTGACATCCATGAGATGGTCTTCTTCCCTAGCATGATAACATATCCACTAGTGCTCCTCCTATCATCTTTGGAACCTGCCCATTTAGCATCACAATAAGCTTGTACATTTAATCCATCATCAAATGGATAATATAGACCTTCATTCACTGATCCTTTTAGGTACCTAAATTCCCTTTTGGCTACAACAAGATGAGGTACTTGGTGCTTAAAAAAATTGAGATAACACTCCATCTACATGTGCAATATCTAGGCTTGTCATAGTAGCATACAAGAGAGAGCCAATTATTGACCTATACATGGTGACATCCTTCACTTCTTCACCTTCATGAGGATTTAGTTTAACATTTACTTCTAATGGATTTGAAATGGGCTTGCAATCACACAAGCCAAACTTCTTCAAAAGATCTAGAATGTATTTCCTTTGCATCAAAGATATACCTTCCTCTTAATATAGTACTTCAATCCCAATGAAGTACCTTAAAATCCCTAAACCTAAGATTTTAAACTCACATCCAAGCTTTCTCTTTATGTCCTTGATATTGGCTTCATCATCCCCTGTAATGATCAAATCATCAACATATATACAAATGAAAACAATTTTGCTACCTTCCTTCTTCATAAAGAGTGATGGGTCTGCATAAATCTGATTGTATCTGCATTTTATCAAGCAGTCCACAAGTCTTTGGTTCCAAGCTCTTGGGGCTTTCTTGAGTCCATAAAGAGCCTTCTTTAGCCTGCATACATGATGTGGAAACCTCTCAACTTCAAAGCCTGCTCCATTAAGACTACCTCTTCAAGCTCTCCATTTAGGAAAGCATTCTTCACATCCAATTGGTACATCTTCCAACCTTTTGAGGCTGAAATTGCAATCAAACTTCTGATGGTGGACATCTTAGCTACTGGAATGAATGTTTCCTCAAAGTCTATGCCATAGGTTTGAGCAAAACCTTTGGTAACCAACCTTGTTTTATACCTAGAGATGCTCCCATTTGAACGCCTCTTTACCATGTACACCCATTCGTTGCCAATGACTTTCATGTCCTTTGTTCTTGGCTTATGGACTTGCCTTATTGGCCATCACATACAGAGTGACTATCGCAACTATCCCACTTTTTTCTAATTGTAAGAAGATCATGTGAATGACCTCCAAACCATAAAATTTATAGTCTCGATGACCTTTCTCCCATACCTTCTATCCTATACCTAGGTAGAATACAAATTTTTATGTCCCATACCACCAAATGTACTACCCCATGTAGATGCATTTATGAGATCAAGATAGAACACTTCTCTCAACATGATAAGAACAAACATGTGAGTACTCTAAATCACAAATAACAAACAAGAAATCATGGAGTGTTTCCTTCTCTCTACTGAGAGGATAGAGTTAATCCTACGACCCTATGTTTCCTAGTTATCTTTAGCATTAACTCAGTTAGAGTTATGAAGGATGCGACTTGCATCAAACATTAACTCACAATAAATGGGAATCAATACAGCTTGTATCAATCCATAACATATGAAGTGAGAACAACAACTAAAGTTCTCTTGTTCCATGCTCACATGGCACTATATATAATTGTAAAAACTCCAATAGAGTCTCATCTGCCCGACTGGGAATGAGATCAAGCTTGAACACTTCTCTCAAAATGATAAGAACAATAGGTGGGTACTCTAAATCACAAATAAAAAACATGAAATCATGAAGTGTTCCTAAAGTGTTTCTTGCTCTCTACTAAGAGAACAGAGTCATTCCTATGGCTCTATGATTCCTAAATATCTATAGCATCAACTCAACTAGAGTTGTGAGGGATATGGCTTGCATCAAATATTACTCACAAGAAATTGGAATTGATACAACTTTTATCAATCCATAACTTATGAGATTGGAACAAAAACAAAAGTCCTCTTGTTCATGCTCACATGACACTATATATATATATATATACATACATACATACATACATATATATATATATATATATATATATATAAGCTCCAACTGAGAATGGTCACAATAAACAATCATCAATTAAAAAATATATAGGGGATGGTTGGCCCATGGTGATCAACTGAGAATGGTCACAATAAACAATCATCAATTAAAAAATATATATAAGCTCCAACTGAGAATGGTCACAATAAACAATCATCAATTAAAAAATATATAGGGGATGGCTGGCCCATGGTGATCACACCATATCAAATAATTTCATCAATAACTTGTGGAAATTCTTGTTCTTTCAAGAATTCCCTGCATCAGAATGTTTCAGTAATAGTCGATTAAAAATTGACTCTTACTGTCTTACTAATGCAAAATTTATAAAATTTTTAGGCTCATAAACCTATCTACTCTAAAGCTTTCATTGGCCTCAAAATCACTTGATTTGGATATTTCCTTAAAGTTTGATTGCCAATTCTTTGAAAGGGTCGAACACTTGATGACCAACTTTGGAAATGTATAGGTCATCAGCTTGAAGCACTAAGACTGATGAAATAAAATCTAAATTTTTGTTTCTTTGTTTTCAAATCATGCTTGTCCCTTTTAATTCATTATCAAAAAATTTCAATTTGAAATTCACTAAAATTCTCATTGAATTTGACAATTCTTTCTCTGCTACACCTACTCTTAGGTGAGCCTACAAACAATGCACATGTACTCTTCTATTTATGAAGAAAATTTTTGAATTCCTTGAAATTTCTATATCCTATAGATTCTATACTTAAGTTTCTACTTCAAGAAAAAAATTTAAAATTGGATCTTCCAATATAAAATGACAATGTGTTCATCAGACACATGTAGCTATCTCTATGAATCCTTACCAAAGATTGTTTTGAGAGCTAGAGGGTATTCAACCTATCACATGATCTCTATTTTCATTCAGTTTTGGAGATTGTGTAGCTTTTTTCACATGATCTTAGTGGTATAATTTTCAAATTATTTGGAAATTTTAACCTTTCAAGAAAACCAAAATACTTAGCCTCTGTACCTACAAGATTCTAAAACTTTGCAAAGGCTAACTTTCACTCTTTCTAATCATATCTATGAAATGGATATCGTATCTCATATTCAACTTTTCTAAAAATCATGTTGATGTGTTAAGATAATGTTACAAAGAAAAATCACTCAAATTTGATAAATATATTAAGATAAATCATCACTTCTAGGTGACATGTGTTGGTGCAAGACAAGCCTACACACATTGGCTTGGAATTTTTTGGAACTTTGGAAGATGGGCTTGGAACCCTTGAAGGATATCTCTACATGAAGGATAAGGCATAGGAACTCATACTTATGTGTTATTACCTTTTACTCATTGTAAAAAGGTCTATATGACTTGGCATTCATTTGCATCACACCTAACTGATTAGTCGTGGATTTTTGGGTGGAATGATTGGAGAGAATATCTCCTTAATTCTAGAGTAGAGAATATAGGAGATTTGAATTTGAATTCAAATTCAAATCTCAACTCTTTCTTTATAAAAGCTACATTTGAAAAGTCGCGGTTAGTCCTGTCACCTCAGCTCACTCCCCGAGGAAAATTGTCATTGTAACTGAGTGTGTGTTAGTGCTACACCATAGCCTACACCACCACACCTCAATTAGCTATGCTTGTCATGCTATTGAGCTTGTACAATCTTATCAATCAATAGATATATACACATTCATCATTTCTGGTTCTCTGTGTTATCTTCTCCAAGTCTGTCAACTTCAAACAAGTATATCTCAGGATCTACTGAACCAAATCAAGAGATCTATAGCTCATTGGAACCAGCTCAAGGTCTTCTACAAGCATACAAAATCTCAGAAGATTTCATTCAGCCATTTGGGAGAAATCCGCTTCGAAGTGCACACTGGTCTGTGTCTGCAGAGTTCCTAAAAAGTCGGGGGTAATTAGAATTTTGCTAAACTTATTTCTCAGTGCATAGTTTATCAATTTGAGTGATTCCACTTGTGATTGGTAGCTTGTTAAGTTACTTTAATACTCCCAAAAGGAATTAGATCAATTGTTAGTGTGCTGGTCACACTGAGTGAAAGTCTGAGCAGGTGTCACTACAGAAATAGAAAGTTTTTCTTGATTTTGAAGTACCAAGTTATCTGTTTTGGTTTGATCATTACCCAAACCATTTGCAAAGTACATATATGGTTTCTTGGTACCATTTGAAAGCTCAAGGAGTCTACTAAGCATATCTGGAACCAAAGGAGGGCAGGTGTGAAGCAGGTTTTGCAGCATCAACTCATTTCTTGAGTGCATCCAACCATCACTCCTAACAGTGGTATCAGAGCAAATAAGGTAATCATGGGTGATGGTTTCCCTTCCTTCATTGACAAATTGGACAGAAACAATTATCAGGCTTGGTCATTGAGAATGAAGACTTATCTACAAGGGAGAAGCTTATTTGGATACATATCAGGAGATGAGGAATTGCCCTCATTCAAGACTAGAGGACTACCCACAAAAGATGAACATGAAAGGCTCAACCAATGGTGTGCAAAGGATGCTTTGGCAAGGTCTTATCTCTTAAACTCTATATCTGATTTTCTTTTACCACATGTAAGGAACTGTAAGACTTCCCAAGAGACTTGGGAAACCTTGTCAAACTACTTTTCTTCCAACACAAGGGCTAGGAAGAATCAATTATGGATAGAGTTCACAACCCTTAGGAAGCAGCCCAAGCAATCAGTTTCAGAGTATGTGACAAAGATCAAAGATGTGGCAGACCAACTAGCAAGCATTGGAGAGGAGATTGAAGAGGAACAAATAGTCAGGCAAGTTACAAATGGACTCAAGGCAGATGATAAGTGGGAAAGTTTCACCACTGCAATGGACCTCTATATGGACATGCATACCCCTGATCTCACAACACTCATGGGCCAACTATTTACACATGAAGCAAAGTTTACAAAGGCTGGAGATCAATCAAAGGGTAATAACCCCTCTGCTCTTTATACTGATAAGAAAGTTAAAGATAAAGGAAAAGGGAAGAAACAGGATGAAGAAGGCTCTACCTCTCAAGCCAATTATGCAGGGAGAGGTAGGTCATCTAGAGGAAGAGGCAGAGGAGGTAAGTCAGGTAGGGGGAGACCCTACAACTCATCACCATGCAACATTTGTGGATTGTCCAATCATACCACAGATGAATGCTACAAGAACTACAAGAATCAGAGAGGAAGAGGCTACTCAAGAGGTGGATACTCTCAAGGGAGAGGCAGATTCAACCAACATCAAGGCTACAATGGATACAACAACCAATACAACAACAACTACAACAACAACCATAATGGTAACTACCAAGGTGGATTCAGAAATAGAAGAGACTACAACAATTACACAGAGGAGCAAGATGACTCCCTATTGATCATGAATATGACCTCCAAGATAGGTACAAATGATGATCATTTATTTTATATTGACTCAGGATGTTCTAACCATGTAGCTGGCAATGTGGCACTACTTTCTGATTTGGAAGAGCCCAAGGGCAAACATCAGGTACAAACAGGTGATGACACTAAACACTCTGTTGTCAAAATTGGAAATGTGAAGACATGTGATGGTAACCAGAACCTATTGAGCAGGGTACTCTATGTACCAACTATCACTAAGAATCTAATGAGTGTTGGTCAGATTGTGGAGAAAGGTTTGCAGGTCAGATTCACACAACATGGAGCATATGTGGAAGACCCAAAACATGGATTCAGAAGGATAGCCAAAGGGGAGAAATCAGGTAGATTATTTACATTTGAGCTAGAAGACACCAAGAACATTGCTTTGTATAATTATAAGGATCAGACACTTTCAGAGTTAGAAATATGGCATAAGAGATTAGGGCACATAGGTGAAAGGACTCTAAAGCAAATGTGCAGGGATCAATGTGTGCTTGGGATACCTAATGTATCCAAGCAACACATGATTTACAAATGTGGATCATGTCAATTTGGTAAGTCTCACAGATTACCATATTCAAGGAAAGGTTTCATGCATGAAGACTACCTATACTTGGTACACACAGATGTTTGGGGACTTAGCAAGGATCCTTCCATTTCTGGTTCAAGGTATTATGTGTCCTTCATTGATGATTATAGCAGGTGGACCATTTTATACTTTATGAAGCATAAAGATGAAGTGTTTAATTGTTTCAAGAGGTATCTTGCACTTGTTGAAAATCAAACAGGAAGAAGCTTGAAGAGGCTAAGGTCAGATGGTGGAGGAGAGTACTTCTCGAATGAGTTTGAAGATTTCTTGCAGGAAAGAGGCATCAAAAGGGAGATTACTACAAGGTATTCACCAGAACAAAATGGGGTAGCTGAAAGAAGGAATAGACTCATTGTGGAAACAGCTAGGTCTATGCTTAATGAGAAAAAGTTGCCAAATTATCTTTGGGCAGAGAGTGTATCCACTGCCACTTATCTCATCAATAGGTTGCCATCCAAATCACTTGATGGCATGACACCATATGAAGCTTGGCATGGTAAGAGACCCTCTCTGGATCATTGCAAAATCTTTGGTTGTGTAGCATATGTGCATATTCCCTCACAGCTAAGGGGAAAGCTAGACCCCAAGGCTGAAAAATGTATCTTCATTGGTTATGATTTGAACCAAAAGGGATACAGATTCTACAATCCAACAAACAAAGGGTTCAAGGTAAGCAGAGATGTCATCTTTGATGAGAATGACTCATGGTATGAGAATGAATGCAGGAAAGTGAGTCTACCCTATCACATGGAAGAGGATTTCCCAAAGCTCACTAAGGAGGAACCAAGTCAGCAAGAAGATTCAAGCTCAGATGATGATGATACAATAAACCTTGAAGAGTTCAAAGCTTGGAAGTCCAAAGGAAAGATGAAGATGAAGCAATTAGAAGATAAACCAGAAACATCAACTCAAGCAATGAGGAGATCTCAGAGAGAAAAGAAGAAGCCTATCAGATTTGGGTATGACACATCACTTGTAACTAAACATTCTATATATCTTGCAAAGGACATGTTGAATGAAGAACCAGGTACCTATGAAGAAGCAATTACCAAACCAGAATGGAGAGAAGCCATGGATGAAGAGATGGAAGCTCTCAAGGAAAGTGATACTTGGGACTTGGTACCCAAGAAAGACTCTATGAAGGTGATAGGATCCAGATGGATCTACAAACTAAAGAAGAATTCAGATGGAACAATAAACAGGTACAAAGCTAGGTTGGTAGCCAAGGGTTTTGCACAAACCCAAGGCATTGATTATGAGGAGACATTTTCTCCTGTGGCTAAGATGCCAACTATCAGAATTTTGGTGAGTGTAGCTGCATCCAAGAATTGGAATATGTACCAATTAGATGTCAAGAATGCTTTCTTGAATGGATGGATATCTGAAGAAGTCTACATGTCACAACCACCTGGCTATGAAGATCAAAAAAAGGTACATTATGTTTGTAAATTGAAGAAGGCTCTGTATGGTCTTAAGCAAGCACCTAGAGCATGGAATTACAAGTTGACAACCTACCTCCAAGACCAAGGATTTGTAATGAGTAAGGCAGACACTTCTCTATTCATAAAGAGAAGTAGTACAGAGGTAATATATCTATGTGTCTATGTTGATGACATCATTATTACAGGAAATGATGTTCAGGGAATTAGACATATCAAAGGACAGATGATGAAAGAATTCAAGATTAGTGATCTTGGATTATTAAAGTATTTCTTAGGTCTTGAATTGGTCTACACAAATTCAGGTATCTACATCACTCAAAAGAAGTATATACAGGATATGGTCAAGAAATTTGGTTTGCAGGATGCTAAGGTATCTACTACTCCAATGGAGGTCAATCTAAAGCTAAGTGCCCATGAAGGAGAAGAAGTCAAAGACATTACAGGATACCAAAGTATGGTAGGTAGTTTGAACTATGCTACCTTGACAAGAATTGACATAGCATATGGAGTTAGTGTGCTTAGTCAATTCATGCACAAACCAAGGATACCTCACCTAGAGGCAGCAAAGAAGATCTTGAAGTATCTGAAGGGAACACAAAATCATGGTTTGTACTTTCCTTATACATCAGATATTGATATTAAAGTTTACTCAGATGCAGATTGGGCAGGATGCAAGGATGATAGGAGAAGCACCTCAGGCTACATTTGTTTTGCAGGAGATCAGCCTATTTCTTGGTCAGCCAAGAAGCAACCTACAGTGGCATTGTCATCCACTGAAGCAGAGTATAGAGGGCTTGCCAATGCCACTCAAGAAGCTATCTGGTTGAAGCTTCTATATACAGAATTAGGTCTATATACAAGACCACCAATCATATTTGGAAACAACACTAGCTCTCTTCACCTTGCAGCTAATCCAATTTATCATGCCAGAACCAAACACATAGAGGTTCATTACCACTATGTGAGAGAGAAGTTACTTAGCAAAGAGATTCAATTGACTTATGTGTCTACTAATATGCAATGTGCAGATTTACTTACAAAGGCATTGGATGGAAACAAGTTATGCAGATTCAAATCCATGATTGGATTGCAGGATGTGATTGAAGACTAAAGATGAAGAAGATGAAGACTTGAGCCAAAGTGTTTGGCTTGAGGGGGAGCTGTTGGTGCAAGACAAGCCTACACACATTGGCTTGGAATTTTTTGGAACTTTGGAAGATGGGCTTGGAACCCTTGAAGGATATCTCTACATGAAGGATAAGGCATAGGAACTCATACTTATGTGTTATTACCTTTTACTCATTGTAAAAAGGTCTATATGACTTGGCATTCATTTGCATCACACCTAACTGATTAGTCGTGGATTTTTGGGTGGAATGATTGGAGAGAATATCTCCTTAATTCTAGAGTAGAGAATATAGGAGATTTGAATTTGAATTCAAATTCAAATCTCAACTCTTTCTCTATAAAAGCTACATTTGAAAAGTCGCGGTTAGTCCTGTCACTTCAGCTCACTCCCCGAGGAAAATTGTCATTGTAACTGAGTGTGTGTTAGTGCTACACCATAGCCTACACCACCACACCTCAATTAGCTGTGCTTGTCATGCTATTGAGCTTGTACAATCTTATCAATCAATAGATATATACACATTCATCATTTCTGGTTCTTTGTGTTATCTTCTCCAAGTCTGTCAACTTCAAACAAGTATATCTCAGGATCTACTGAACCAAATCAAGAGATCTATAGCTCATTGGAACCAGCTCAAGGTCTTCTACAAGCATACAAAATCTCAGAAGATTTCATTCAGCCATTTGGGAGAAAATTGCTTCGAAGTGCACACTGGTCTGTGTCTGCAGAGTTCCTAAAAAGTCGGGGGTAATTAGAATTTTGCTAAACTTATTTCTCAGTGCATAGTTTATCAATTTGAGTGATTCCACTTGTGATTGGTAGCTTGTTAAGTTACTTTAATACTCCCAAAAGGAATTAGATCAATTGTTAGTGTGCTGGTCACACTGAGTGAAAGTCTGAGCAGGTGTCACTACAGAAATAGAAAGTTTTTCTTGATTTTGAAGTACCAAGTTATCTGTTTTGGTTTGATCATTACCCAAACCATTTGCAAAGTACATATATGGTTTCTTGGTACCATTTGAAAGCTCAAGGAGTCTACTAAGCATATCTGGAACCAAAGGAGGGCAGGTGTGAAGCAGGTTTTGCAGCATCAACTCATTTCTTGAGTGCATCCAACCATCACTCCTAACAACATGGTCTTTGGTGGTGGAATAAATTCTTGAGGCTTCACTTCTATGTGTAGAGATCATTTGGCTTATTGAATGATCTTAACAATTAATAAAAATAAATTTGGAAAAGACTTATCTAATACACTTGCATAGGGAACAAAAATCACGCTGGATTTATCAAGTAAGAGTAATGCTCTTGCAAACAGGCTTTCATCACTTGTTTCAAGCCTTGGACAACATTAGCAACACCTCTAGTGCAAATATCAATTGACCTTTGTAAAATTATCCAAAGTACTTGAAAATTGGATGGCTTCAAATAAAGCCTCTAGGATACTTGCACTCCCAATTTCAATAAATTTATGCACTCCATCAAAGAGAAACATCCAAATATTTTTAAAGTTGCTACCTCTTTAACTATTTCCACAATTATCTTTGAATCTTAAAAATGGAAAGACATGTTAATCTTTATAATTAGACATGCACATCCATTCTTTTTGAATCAATTACAACATGGAAACATATCCATTCTTATTTTTCATTTTGTGAGCATTGTCAATATGGAAAGAAAACTAGGAATGTGCACAATACGCACATTGACTCTTCAATTCAGCCTTTAGATCTTGTTCATACAGATGTGTGTGGTCCCATGCCCACAAGGTCGTTAGGTGGTTCTCTTTACTTTGTGACTTTCATAGATGATGCTACTAGAAAAGTCTCGGTATATCCTATCAAAGCAAAGGATGAGGTATTCGATACTTTCACAAAATGGCTTGCTTCAATTGAGACTAAAAAAGGAGCTAAGCTTAAGGCTTTATGTTCAGATAATGGGGGCGAGTGTTATATTGAGTAATCCTGGAGAAAGGTGTGAACCATCTTTTAAGCTAGTGAAATGGGCTCACGCATGAGTGCCATGTGGCACCCATGTGTAGAGCCAAGGGTTACTCTTAATTATGGAAAGAGAGAGAGAGTCAAGAAGGGACGTGCGTGGCTGGGCAGAGCAATTGCATTGGTCCCCATGCTTGATTTGGCATGCGCGCATCACAGAGAGTTACACAGAGAGATGTGTATCCGTTTCCTCCCAGCCAATGTCCGAGCGCGTACTTCTATCTTTCTCATAAGGGATGCTATTCTCTTGTATCTCTCTAATAAGATAATAGTTTCTCCTATATGAGACTTCCTCTTCTCTCTTCTACCAAATGGTAAGTGCCCACGTGATGCCATGTGACATCCTTCTTCAAGAGATGAGTCACACCCCATGAATATCATATGACATTTCCTTCCCCTTAAAAAACATTTTCATCCTCGAAAATGTAGATGAAATGTTCGTATTGGTAGAAAAAAGTGCTTGGACTCCCCTGAACCCCATGTACTCTATGTACATGGTCATCTCTGTGTGTTGTTTCCCCATATCCTTCCCCTTAAAAAGCCTCATATGAGGTCATTTAAAAGGTGGGAAACCGTCTGAGTGGTGTCTACTATCTCCCATGTACACTCAGTCTCCAAACTATCACTCCCATGACATGCGACATCATCCAAATGACCTAAGTCCATATGATGTATCCTCTATGGAGTAATAATATGAAAAGCAAGTGCAAAGTGTCAAGCTTATAGGCTTGACCATACTATAATGGAGATAATAAACCGTAGAATCCTTTAAAATATAGAACAAAGTCCCATAACAAGTGACTCCAAACCCAACTAGAACTAAATGATAGATTGCCCTCATACCACTCTAGGTCTTCCTAACCTTGATTGTAATCACAAGTAATAGTTTAACCTAACTATCTTGTGAATTATGCAAATCCATCATCTAGCTTGTGGTAGTAAAATGCAATCTCTACATTTCACCAACCAAGAAGTCTGTGGTTTTTCACCCATTACATGTGGTCTAAAATCTATTGGAAGAGCATCTATTGGCACTTGTGCAAACTCTAATATTTCCCTTCCCTATAGTTTGCCATATGAATGCAGAAAGCATTCCCTTTGAGATTCAGATAATCCCTAAGTACTCATCCTCCTAACTGATGTTTATTCATCATACTCATGATGTAACACCATGTTTGTTGTTGACCTTTGGAGTTTTCCTCTCCAATCATTTAGCATAAAGAATCAACAATACATCTTATATTTGTCAATCCTGGGAGTATACAAGAGACCACAGCCCCTTCTAGATGATAGAATCCCATAAATAAGAGAAAATTGGCTGGATTTCTGAGGATTAATGAAAATGAAGAGGAATTTCTAGGGTTTGGATTATCTTGAGCAATACTCCATCAGTTTCAATAATCTTGGTGTCTGAAACATGTTATTTTCTCAGCAGAATACAATCATAAAGTCAAAACTCAAAAATGATACCTGTAACCTTCAGACGAGACAATCGTGATTCTGTGAAATCAGACGATTTTCATCTCTAGCACCATTATTCATCAATTTCTCACTCAACACATCAGTAATCAACTCTCTTCATACACATTCATCAGAAATACACAATAGAAGCTTACAAATCTCCATGGATACACATAGAATAGACTCAACAAATCAAAGAAATCACACAAAAGGAAGAAACACGATTTTCTGCAAGAAACTCTCTCTCTTTGCTTGGATAGCATGTAATACAAATAACCAACCCTCTCATAGTAGAGGAAATTGTCTTTTATACATTTTCAAGTGTCCCTTTTCACACTTGAATTTTGGTGCTTTTCCCATTTAATCTAAAAATATGCTATCTAGGAGTTTCCAAAAATTCTAGAAAAAATACATATGATTCTAATCTACATGAGGAAGACTCTTCCTCATTTTTACATCATTTGCATAAATATTTTTACAATTTTTTGGCATTTTACAATTATTTTCCATCAAAAATACTTCTTCTAACATTCTTCCCCTCCTAGACCTTTTGGCTCCTGACAAAAGACATTCTTGCTGATATTCCATGAAAGCTTTCTTCACTTCTTCTTTCTTTGATACACCTGTGACAGTAGGTCATGGCTCTTTCTTTCTGTAATGTTCAAATTGTTTACCATCTCAAATAGTGCTTTCCTTCACTGCACAGCAGCCTCTAGTTTATCAATTACATCTTTTTTTAGGTACTCTGTATATGCAACTTCATAAGCAATAAGTCGAGACTTTGTTACTACTGACAAATCTCCAAATATTTCTGACTCCCTTTCAAAGAACCCATAATCAAATGCATCTTCAAAAATCTGGAGATAATGACTGCCCAAAAATATTATTCTACTATAATAAGCCATCAAACATATCCTGTCAGGTGTTTCACTGAGATCAAATAATACAGCGTCAGTAGGTGAATTGAAGCCAATGTAATTTAGAATTCTGACATCTGTATCTGTATAAGTCTCTATACATGCCAGGATGAGTCTCATTACTCTGATTAGTAAAATACATGCTGGGTCATTAACATCCTTGTATGTGGCTACAACAGATTCAGCTGTGTCCACCATATACTTCTTTGTAGGCCATGTTCCTGCCTTCGGACCTGCTATCTTTGGAAAATTCAACCATTTGGATGGAATTTGTCCTTCTTTCCTTCTTTCCCAAAAAATTGTCCACTCTCTTCTCCTTGCTATTGGGCAGTATGCTGGATTAATCTTTAGCTGAATAGGTGCTTCCTTCCATATTTTTCTGCACTCTTTATTTGCATCCAACCATCTATTCCTCCATTTGGGATTAGCTTTTTCAAATAACTCCTTGGTCACATTGATATCTTCCTCATATTCTAGATACTTGTTTGGAGGTAATCCCACCCTTGCCAGTTGATAGTTTTTAATACTTTCCATGATCATGCACAAAGGTATGCCTAATCCATCTGCAGCCAAATGATGTTGATCAGGATTTATCCCTTTATTTAAAGAAAATGTAACAATCTGTTCCTCATATTCATCATGCATTTTTCTAATGAAATCCATTCTGGATTCTCTGTCTGTCAGAAGTTTCTGGACAAAATCATCTGAATACTCTTCTTCTGGTGCTTTATTTTCTGGTTCACTGCAATGTTGAGTTTTGTCATCACTTCCTACTTCATAATCTTCTGTATGTGTAGTCTCTATCTGATCTTCCACCTGAGTTTGTGGTTTTTCCAGCTTTTTCTGTAGCTCTTCTATTGTTAACATTAAACTTCTATTTTTAGATGCCCATATCTCTCTTTCTGCTACCCACTCACTTCTTTCCTTTTCTATATCCATATGTAATTTGTTGTAACCCCTCATTGAGGTAGCAGCATGTATACTAGCTTGTTTTTCCAACTCCTTGGCTTCTTTCAACTCTGTTTGCAATCTTATAATTTCCTTGTGTAATTCTTCCTTTTCCTCCTGTGTCACCTAAACAGCCTTGCTTTCTTCCTTCAACTGGCCTTCTTCCATTAATAGTTTGTTTATTTCCTCATTTGCCTTGGCCATAATTTGATATGAATTCTGCAAGGTTCTGTATCTTCCTTCATTTTTTCTCAGTTCCATCTCAATTTTACTATTATGCTCTGTCTGTTTTGTACACTTCTCTTCAAGATATTGGATTTTGTTTTGTTGTTGTACCTCTAATTCTTCCAAGGAAATTACTCTGTGTGTCGATTCCTCATTTTTCTCCTTTACAATCCTCAATTGTTCTGCCAATTGTTCCTTTTCCTTCTTGTGCTCTTTGATGATACCACTGCCTTTTTCAAACTCAGATTCAGCTACCATACTTGATATAATCATGTTTCTGCTTGATGGTCTGAACTGCTCTATGTTGCTCATAATGATCTTGCAAGAAGATCTTATATTTTTAGGTATACTTTCCAACCCAACTTCTATTTCTATTTGTTTGAATTCTATCTGCTTGTTTTCTTTACACTCATTCTCTTCTTCATCTTCTTCCTCATACTCTATGACCTGAGTCTTTTGTTCTTCATAGCTCTTATTTGCTTCCATCTTTTCTTGGTCTGCAACATCTTCTTCATATTCCAATATCTGGTCATCCTTATTCTCATGTCCTGATGTATCTTCAGTTATCTTTGTGTCTCTTGCCTCCTTGCTCTCCATCATTTGTTGTTCCTCTTCAAAGAAATTTCTTTCTTTTACCTGCACTTCATTTTCCTGGACTAGGGTTGATTCCTCAGTAATCTTTATCTGATCATTACTTATCTGCTCTTTCTGTCCTTCCTCTTGCTCCTCTATATCCATGAGATCCAGCTCCTCCTCTTGTCCTTGATCTTTTGTAGCTGTAAATTCTTCATTATGATTGAAGTCATACAGGATATCCTCTATGCTTTGATTGATCTCTTTGTCTGTAACTCCTGTTTCTTCTTCTTGAACATTCTTCTTCACCACTACTTCCTCTGTTTCCTTGATTTGATCTGTCTCTTTTTGTTCTTGTACTAAACTGCATAACTGAACTCCTTTTGCTATCTCTGCTTTTCCTTCATCCACTTTGAAACTGATTTGTTGTGAAGGTTTTGTCCATATTGACTTTAATCCCGAGTCCATTAACCCACAACTAAATTCCTTTCTTACTTCACTCTCCTCTTCCATCATCACTGCTTTTCCTTTTAGTAATCTTCTCTCTTCTTCAGGGCTAACCTGCTTTGCTGCTTCTTCTTGGACTTGCTTTCCCTGGGACTTCTTTCTCAAGTCTTCTGGTGTTTTATGTTTTTCAGTGGCGTGTGTTACCGTATTAGGTGTACTAGGGACTAAGAAATTCAAACTTTTTAACAAAAAGTTTTCAATATCACTTTCAGAGTCTGAAGAGAATCATGAGGAGCCTGCTATTCCTGATTTTTCCAATTTTGACTCTTCTACAGCAGTAGATTCCTTTTGGTTCCTTTCTTCTACTATCACTTCTTCAGCTTCCATCATTGGTACAGATTTTGCTACTGATTTTCCTTTACTTTTCTTAGTTAACTTCTTTGGTACAGGTTTCTTCTGAACCTTCTTCTTTGCTACAACTATATTTCTTGTTTCAGGAGGTCCTTGTAGTTCTTTGAAGTATGCTAACAGTTCCACTTCCTTTTTGACAAATACTTCATCTGTCTCAGCTGCCATCATCTGATCATGCAGTTCTTCATAATGTTATGCTTCCTCTTGAGCCCAATCTATTGCTTTGCAAGAGTAATCCTCCAACATCTTTTGATATTGAGCTTCATATACTTCCCTTTTATTATTTCCTTGGGTCAAATAGGTATACAATTGTTCTTTGCTTGTTTGAGGTGGATGAGGGTCTTTTGAAGACTGCACCTGCTTCTGAGCATCTTCATGCTCTTCCTTAGTTGCTTCTACCTGCTCTAATTCAACTTTTCTTGGATCCAATCTCCTTTTCTTTACAGGAACAACTTCCTCTGAGATCCCCTTTCTCTTCCTCTCTGATCCCCTCATGCTTGATTGGCCTTCTGATTCTCTTACAGATATCTTCCTTGAAGGACTTTTGATTCTTGCCATCAGATTTCTGAAATATTGGGCTGCTGGAGATAGCTTCAACTGATCCTCCATTCCAAGTACATGATATATAATCCTGGTAAAAATTGAGCTCCATTCATATACTTCTTCTGCTCCCAGTGTTTAGCTGCTTCTTTCAATTGCTCATGTATATATGGTGATACATCCATTATTCCAAAGGGCTTAGTTCTGTCCTTATTGTTAAACATAATCAGTGTTACTGATTTGTGTGGCATGGTATATCTTGGTAGTTTTGGGAAACAGAAATATTGCAAAAACATTCTGATGGCATATTCCTCAATTTCTCTTCCCTTGAAATCAGGAAATTTAGAATATCCTGTATATGTTTCTTTATTCTTCTTGACAAAGCTGTTATCCAACTTAGTTCCCATTGGATAAAACTGTAAAGGTGCCCTGATATGCTCTGCTTTTATAGTGATATTCTCCTCCTAGTTTTCTTTGTTCTTGACTTTACACCGGAAATATGCCTCATTGCCCTTCCCAACTTCTAACAAGTTGTTCATTACCTGTGCCACTCTTTCAAAATCTATAAAAAATATAGGTTCATCCAGCAGCTTGTGTAATCCCACTGCTTTCCATCTCTTGTAATTGACTACACTTTTCTGGAATTTATAGAGCTCCTGACACAGCATAGTGTACTTGTAACCTCCAACTCCTACTATAAATATGTGCTGGCCAATAATACCTAGAGTTTCCTTGAGTTCCTTGACTATCTTTTTTGCTTCTGGAATCTCTTGCTCTTCATCAGATTCTAATTCTACTGTCTCCGTTGTTGCTTCATTGTCTAAGAACCAATGTCCTCTAGACAGGGTGACTGAGTCTGCTTTGAACTCATGAATTGGTAGCTCCTTTGGATTCACCATTCTGGAGAGAATATAGCATCACACAAAAAAAAAACTCCACCCACATGAGCCACAAGAAAAATAAAGAATGACATTTGTTAAGAAATGGAATGAAAGAAGAATGAAAGTAAAATCTTAGTTAAATCCTGACTTCCTTAAAAGACTCAATTAAAGTGATCATTACATGTGTAGCAAGATGTCTAGTGCTCTCTTCTCTTCTGACAACTTCTACCCAAGAAGAAGATATTTTAAAAAGAAAAATGAATAAAAAATAAAAAATCATAAAAAATAAAAAAATAAACATAAAAATTAATAAATAGAAACCTGCTACCCTTCTACCTATATCTTGCTTTGTGCTATATATTTTATAAAAGGAAAAATGGATAGTTTTCTCTTCTCTTTTTCTTTTCTCTTTTTTTCATAAGAGAAAAATGGAAATGGATAGTTTTCTCTTCTCTTTTTCTTTTCTCTTTTTTTTCATAAGAGAAAAATGAAATGGGTAATTTTTCTCTCTTTTTTTTTAATAATTTTTCCCACTTCCTTTCTTCCCCTCCTATTTCTTTTTTCAAAAAGAGGAAAAGGTAGAACAATTTGTCAAAGAATTTTTTTTCAAAAATTGTCAAAATTTCTTCTATGTGACACTCTGATTTTCTTATCCAAGATCCTAACTGTATCTCAGATACTCATGTCCTTTTCCTTTGAATCGGCTCTGATTTTTTTACCCAATAATATTTAATCTTTGCTAATCCTATTCTGGGAATACACCCGTCTTCATTTGAGGAGCTGTGGTTGAAATTTTTTGGCTTCCATATCCATTTTGTTCTGGGAATTTGTTTTGATGAGCAGGCCTTGTGTGTACTTTGTTTCCACATCCTTCTGTGTTTTGATGTCCTGATATTTCTGATTATACCCTAATTGCCACCTTGCTTCTATCTCTTCACACTATATTGCTTCTTCAATTTGTTGCTGGTTTTGATTAAATGAAGCTTGATCCTTTAGTAATTGTGTTGATAATGTCTTTGTGTCTTCTAATGAAAAAGTAAATCCTTCCAGTTCTGAATCATGAAGCTCTTGTTGATCTTCCTGTTTTTCAGAGCTCCATAAGAAGATTAAAAACCTTTTGTCATTTACTGTTAATTTGAGTTTCATTTTTTCAAAATCCAGTATTACTTTACCTTGCCTTAACCATTGTTGTCCCAAAATCAATTTTTCAGTCATCAAGTGATCTGGCCATTCTTCACAATCTATTTTCATATATTCTGTATTGAACTTAACTTTAAGAGCAGATGAAGACATGCTTTGTATCATTTGTCCTTCCAAAGTTTTGATAAAGGTTTTGCTTTTAGTCCTTTTTAGGTTAAATTTATTCACCAAAGCTGAACTAATCAAATTCACTTGTGCACCTGAATCTATTAAAACCCTGATTGTTTCATCTTGACAATCCATTGGTATCACAGACAAATGTTCTTTTTGTTTTAAAGGTGTTTCACACAGAAGGACTTCTCTAAGGTTTTTGGTTTTTCTTATCCTTTCCTTTGCCTCCTGTTGAGCCTCTTTTCTAATGTTTTCCTCTTCTTTTTTCCTATTTTGAGTTTGGTGTAATCTTCTCCATTCACAAGCAGTTAATGGAAGGTCATACCTTTTAACTCTGCATCCACTTATGAAGTTTGGCATGATTTCCCCATCTATGTTAGCTAGTTGGATAGATCCACTGTTACTGATCTGATGTATAATATAAGGCCCATGTCCTTTTTTCTGAAATTTCTTCTGATGTTCCTTTATTGTATATGCCAGAACTAGATCTCCTTCTTGTAGATCTTTTTCTTTAATATGAACATCATGATAAGCTTTTTGTCTTTTCTTGTCTGCATAGATGCTCATGATTGCTTGGAGTCTAGAAGCTCTCAGTTTTTCCAATTTTATTACTCTCTCAGACAATTCATGTCCAGTCCAATTGTATTGACTATCCACCTTCAATGTTGGAATAAGGAATTCTAAGGGCAGAACTGCATTTTGTCCATATACCAAGTTGAATGGTGTGGTTCCTAATGCAGTTTTGTATGCCACTCTATAGGCCCATAGGACATGATTAAGTTGTAAATCCCAATCATTCCTGTTTGTGTTTACTAATTTTGACAATATAGTACAAAGTACTGTATTAGTACTTTCTGCTAACCCATTGGCTTGTGGGTGAAATGGGGCTGACTTTCTATGACTAATCATGAAATATTCAGTTATGTTTTCTATGATTTGGTTCAAAAAATGAGTCCCCCTATCACTTACCAATTCAATTGGAAGTCCAAATCTGGTGATGATATTTTCATAGAGAAATCTAGCAGTAGTATGAGCATCATTTCTTTTTGTAGCTTTGGCCTCATCCCATTTTGTCAAGTAATCTGTAGCTACTAGTATGTATTCAGCATGGGATTGTCTTGCTAGAGGATATATGGGTCCAATGAAATCCAACCCCCATTTACTAAATGCTCTGGCTGAAATTAATGGAACTAATGGCATATTGTCTCTTTTATTTGGTTGACTCACCCTCTGACAAATGTCACATCTTTTCACGTATGTTCTTGCATCAGGAAATAGGGTTGGCCACCAAAAACCAGAATATAATATGAGTTTAGCAGTTTTGTCACTTGAAAAATGTCCTCCTGCCACTCCAGAATGTGCCATTTCCAACATTTCCAGATATCTATCTTCAGGAACACAAATTCTTAAATATCCATCCATCCCTCTCTTATATAATTGTTCTCCTATCAGTTGATATTCTTCAGAGATCACTTGTAAATTTTTTGAATCTGCACCAGCTATTACTTATTTTCCTTTTTTCTCCCTTTTCAATTCCTTAATGATGTTCTCACTCCATTCTAGATTTTTCTGAAACCAATATAGAGTAATAAGTTCTGAGTTTTGCAAGGATTGGCATTCCAAGCAGTTAGCAATATATTTTTTTACATCTTGAATCTTATTAGGCCAATGTACCCCCATCCTATTGAGATTACTTAGGGTAACTACTCTGGAAGCATGAGTACAAGGGTTCCAACAATGAGCTCTTCTCAGATATTCCTGTTGCTCTTCTTCTGGAGTACAATATTCCAATACGCCTGTATGGTTGAGGTGATACAAGTGCCCAGCTAGCAACATAAAGTTTCTGCTTTGTAATACTACATGTGTGTTGTTTCCAAATGTTCTGCAAGGTCCCATGGTTAGCAAAGGTATTAAGGGCATGGCCCACTCAGGAACACTTTCTACTTTGAATAAATATGTATCTGGCAGGTCATCATCTAAAGGTGAACTTGGTTCTTTAGCCTGGATTCTAGACAAATGATCTGCTCTCAAATGTGTTTTTCCTTGTCTTACCACCACTTCAAACTCAAACTCCATCAGTAAAAGAAACCATCTGACTATTCTTTGTCATTTTCTCATTTTTTCCATCCTCTTGGTCTTTTTCTATTTCCTTGTGTTTGTTTTTCTTATATTTTCTTGAGATTTTATCTTTTATTGCATCTTCAACTTTTACTTCTTCCATATATTGTGTTTTTCCATTTCCCAATATTATTTCTTTTTCCTGGTCCTCTTCTGTTTTTGATACTCTTATCATTTGTATTCCAATGTGAAAAACATCATACCCTTCTTCATTTTGAAATTCTACTCCTACATACTCATTACTGGCTAGATCCATAGTAGCCAAAATCTGGTTCCAACCATATGGCTCAAATCCTTCATCTTTGAATTTTTGTGGTACATAGCTCTCATCTTGTAATTTTCTCCCTTCTACACAATCTTCTCTTCTTAATCTCCTCTTTCCATTTGTAATGTTTCTTAACACATTGCACTTCCATATTGATGATTCTGTTTCATTTTGATCTTCCAACTCTGATTCTTCACTTAAATCTTGATTTTGATGTATTTTGAACCATTCTTGGGGGGATATGTCACAATAATGGCCATTTCTTAGATTCACTCTGGTTATTCTCCCTTTGCTCTGAAGATACAGACAGTTATTACCCCAATCTTGCACAATTTGCATCTGTCTCATAAATGGTCTTCCTAGGATAATTTCATATGAAGTGGATTGTGGAAATTCAACTATGGCAAAAGTATGCTCTATTTCTATTCCACATATATCCACAATCACCTTTTCCCATATTCCTAGGGGTTTTTCTATATGTCCATCTGCAAGTTGCAATCTCATTTTAGTGGGTATCAATTCACTTTTTCCCCATCTTTCCCAAGTTTGTTTAGTCATGATAGCCACACCTGATCCACTATCCAATATGGCTTGGGCATGGTTTGTACCAAATTGTATTCTCAAGGTTGAGTTCCCTTCTTCTCCTTCACAATATCCACCTATCTTATCAATAGGAATGTACCACAATTCCTCCAACTCTTGTGGCTGTGAATCAAGATTTTATGGTATTGCTTCCCATTTGTCCATTTTGTATTGTAAGTGAGGATTCTGTTTTACCAATTCCTCCAATGTGGTGTGGTATAAGATTGTACATTGTTTATCTATATTTACTTGGAATGTAATTTGAGGGTTATCTTCTTGATTAATTGTTTCTCCTGTTCTTATTGCCTTTGACTCCCCAACTATTGTTTGAGAATTGTCTAATTCCCCCAGTTTAAGTTGTGCTTCTTGTATGATTTGTTTGCATATTTGCATCTTTTCATGTTCTATATCTGGCATAGGATAAGCCATTACATGGTCTGTAGGATTTGGTCCCTCTTGAATTCTTCCCTTGTATGCTTTTATCAAGGTGTCTAGACTCTGTGAATTTCTTATCTCTAACTGGGTTTGTGTCTTTTGAGGAGGAGTACTGTTTGACTGTTCCCTATTCTCTTTTTCCAAGCTTTTACCCATTCTTCTTTTCCTTTCCCATTTCCCTTTTTTTCTATTTTTCTTCACCTTTGAAATTGAACCTTCATTTTGTTCTTTAGTTGTTTCTTGTTGTTTAGCTTGTGCCCTTGTTATAGCATTTACATTTACTTGGTCAATGTCACTCAATTCTTCTTGCTCCATGATGTTGACTGTTTTCAATGGTATGTTATTAGATGTGTTTTGTTGTTTTTGAGGATTTTTTGGACAATCCTTTATTAAATGATCCCTGCCACAATCTTTGCAATAAGCTCCTTCTATTCTTAATGTAGGAGGTTGTGGACAGTCTCTAATGAAATGTTCTCCCCCACATCTATAACAAGTTATCTTTTGGCTCCCTTTGAACTGAGGTTTTTGATTGGACATATACTGATTGGTTATATACATGAATGTGGTTGTATCCATCTCTATTCTCCCATTTCCCAAATCTAGGGCTTGTAGTTCTGGTTCTCTCAACTCATATCCTTCCCACTCTTCCTGATATCCTTCATTCCATTGGTAATCTTCCTTGTAAGGTGATCTTATTCTCAAGTTCCCCTTCTCTATTGGTGTGTATTTAACAGGTACCACATTTGTTGGTAATGGAGGTTGTTGCCCAAGTACAGGTCTTGGTTGCTCAATAAACCCAGATTCTCTTTGGTTTGCATAATCTCTCTCCTTAATGGGTTGTTTATTGTAGAAGCATTCTTCTCTGGTATGAGTTGTCCATTTTCTCTCTAGTGTACAGTATTTGAGTGTTTTCCTATCTTGCAAATGTGGTGGTTTTTGATATGGACATTGTTGAACCAAATGATTTTCTCCACAGTTATAACATTTTTTATTTGTAGTTATCTTGGTGTTTATCAAATTGGTTTTGGTGCTTACTTCTAGGGCTTTAACAATGGCTTGTGCCAATTCTTGTGCTGGTGGAATTTTATCTTCATTTGTTCTAGGTTGGTCAAATGCTAACAGGTCTTGTCCCCTATTGTCTTCCAAATCTATTGCCTCCTTCACACATGCTCCTAGGTCAGGGCATCCCTATAATACACCAGGATTCTTAATTGGGCACTTCTTAACCCTTCTATGAATAGGGATACTTGTCTTGCCATGGAAGGTACTTCTTCTCTGGGACATCTGTCAATATACTGCTTGAATCTCTTGGCTGCCTCTCTGACATTTTCATCTTTTTGTTGTTTAAAGCTATGTATCAATGTAGCTGTGCTATGTTTTATTCCAGTTTTTGAGAATTCCCCAATGAAAGCTTCTAGGAAGGATTCAATATCTGGATACATTTCCTTTCTCAAGGGAATGAACCAAGACAATGCAGGTCCTGTTAGGGTTAGACCAAATGCCTCAAATTGTACTTTGTAATCCTCAACCTCTTCTGCTCTAATTAGTTGTCTGAATTCTGCAGCATGAGCATGAGGATCGGAATATCCTTCATATTGATTTTTCATGCATTTGGCTACTTGATAGGGTCTAAGCATTCTGCCCTGATTTTGCCAATGATGTCTTCTTCTCAGAGGAAAATCATTAAATCCTTCTGGTTCCTTTTCAAAAGGATTTGGGGAAGTATGTGTTCTCCTACCTTGTTGTTGTTCACCATTATTGTGAATTTCATGTGGTCTTGGCAAGTCTGATTGCCCTAGGTTTTGTTCCCATGGTCTCTTGTCCGCACATTGCCCTAGGTCATTAGAATTTTCTGGGTCTTGTGAGAAGATGTATACACATCCCTGCCTATCCTCATATCTACCATCCTTAAATTGTGCTATTGGTGTTATGTTCAGGGGAACTTCTAAATTTCTCAATCTAATGAGAAACTTATGCATTCCATCCTGATATACATAGGTTCCAAACCTATTTGTATACATGTATTTGAGGATGTTTCTATAGTCCTCAGTTTCAGAGGATTCATTTGTTTCATTTAGATTTTCCATGTTGATTTCTTGCCCTAAATCTCTTTCTTGCAATTCCCCTACCACTGGCTCTATTTCCTTCCTTCCCAGTTCTTGCTTGGAATGTGAGTATAATTTATTACCAGACCTAAGGATCATTCAATAAATTTCACGATTTTGTGAAGAAAATCGTGTTTTCCACGATTTTGTAATGAAAATCGTGTTTATCACGATTTTGTGAAGAAAAACCACGATTTTGTGAAGAAAATCGTGTTTTCCACGATTTTGTGAAGAAAATCGTGTTTTCCACAATTTTGTGATGAAAATCGTGTTTATCACCATTTTGTGAAGAAAATCGAGTTTTCCACCATTTTGTGAAGAAAATCGAGTTTTCCACCATTTTGTGAAGAAAATCGTGTTTATCACGATTTTGTGAAGAAAATCGTGTTTCCACGATTTTGTGATGAAAATTGTGTTTGTCACGATTTTGTAATGAAAATCGTGTTTATCACGATTTTGTGAAGAAAATCGTGTTTTCCACGATTTTGTGATGAACGATTTTGAAGAAAATCGTGTTTTCCACGATTTTGTGAAGAAAATCGTGTTTATCACGATTTTGTGAAGAAAATCGTGTTTTCCACGATTTTGTGATGAAAATCGTGTTTATCACGATTTTGTAATGAAAATCGTGTTTTCCACGATTTTGTGAAGAAAATCGTGTTTTCCACGATTTTGTGAAGAAAATCGTGTTTTCCATGATTTTGTGATGAAAATCGTGTTTTCCACGATTTTGTGAAGAAAATTGGGTTTATCACGATTTTGTGATGAAAATCGGGTTTTCCATGATTTTGTGAAGAAAATCGTGTTTATCACGATTTTGTGAAGAAAATCGTGTTTATCACGATTTTGTGATGAAAATTGTGTTTATCACGATTTTGTAATGAAAATCATGTTTTCCATGATTCTGTTCCCAGACAATTGTGATTGCTCACAATTGTTAGAAACACGATTCTCTTATGAAAATCGTGCTTTGGGAATCACGATTTTGTGCTTTATTTCAGAGAATCGCGATTTTGTGTTTGACTATAGAATCGCGATTCTGTTCAGATTTTGAAAATTTTTAAGGTATTGATTTTCAAATTTTTGTTTCTTTAATAGAATCGCCTTAATTATTTTTTAACATGCAATGAAAGAGTTTACTCAAATTTATTATTTTTTCCATAGAAAACTCAAAAAATTAGAACATCGTGATTCCATGTTTTTGGCTATTTTGTGCTTTTTTGTGCTTTAATCATCATGTAAGTTTAAAGAAATGCAAAAAATTGTATTGGGGACTCCTTACCTTGCTTGCTAGATCCAGAAATCTCCAAAACTTTATGGTTGCAGACGATCGCGATCTTGTTCCTGCTCTCACTCTCTGTCTCTCTCTCAAATGAGTTTTTTCTGAGTTTCCAAAGTTTTATAGTGTCCACACAATCGCGATCCTGTGCAATTTCCTCATATTTTTCACTTTTTCACTTGTCCAATTTTATTCTTCAACAATCTTATGGTTTTAATCCTCAATTCCTAACTTTTCATCATTAGTCACTTCCATTATCCTATTGGTGGAAATCACGATTATGTACTTCTTTTCCACTTCTTCCACTTGCTACTCAATCCTCCCTGATTCTTTGGAATTTGAGTCCTTCACTTACTCAACTTAATGAAATCTCTTACAATTACCTATCTCAAAACCCCAATATGCTCAAAATTCCAATAAAAAAATTCTCTTACAGAAAATCGTGATTTTGTGCAGAGAATCGTATTTTTTTTTATTTTCCAATTTTTGGCACTTTTTTGCTTTCCTACCACCTGGTCTCTTTTACTCTTGACAACAAAACTTCAATCCAACATCCTAAGGGAAAAAGAAATTTGTTTGATTGTTTTTATGAATTTTTTTAGTATTTTGCCCTAAATCAAGGTAAACACTTCACTTAGGGTTTCTCGTTAGTGATCTATTGATCCTGTGTTTCTTGATTGGTTATACTCCTTTATGCTTTGCTATCAAAACAGTTCATGAGCAAAACTTCCCAAAGAAAAATGTGCTAAGAAAAGCAAATATCAATCTTTGCAAAGATAAACTCAAACATTTTTCTTCTCAAGATGCAAATCAACTTTTTCTCAAGATTATTGCTTTGACTTGGTTAACAAATGGATCTTATCTACTTGCATCTAGCTACTTTACTTGACTTTTCTCAATGCAATCATGTCATCTTCCCAAGATCAACAATTTTGCTTGGTACTTGGTCAAAAAGCACTCTACAAATGCAAAGATAGACACATTTTACCTTATCTTCAGCTTTCTTGATTCAGTTTTTCACACACCTGCACTTTTACTTCCAAAAAAAATGATATGAGCAACTATCAATTTGCAAAAATTTCACACTTCCTATTCTCAAAAGATTATCTATTGCTTTCTTTTCCCAAAAGACAAACAAAGAAATCTACCTTTTCATGTTTCCAATTCTTAATTAAAGAGTATTACCTTTTCAATGTGTTCAATACCATCAACATTAGAAGATCCAACAAGGTCCAACTTCAATGAAGCTTTTGATATGATCCCCGGCAACGACGCCAAAAAATGTTTGTTGTTGACCTTTGGAGTTGTCCTCTTCAATCATTAGCATAAAGAATCAATAATACATCTTATATTTGTCAATCCTAGGAGTATACAAAAGACCACAGCCCCTTCTAGATAATAGAATCCCAGAAATAAGAGAAAACTGGCTGGATTTCTGAGAATTAATGAAAATGAAGAGGAATTTCTAGGGTTTGGATTATCTTGAGCAATACTCCATCATTTTCAATAATCTTGGTGTCTAAAACATGTTATTTTCTCAGTAGAATACAATCATAAAGTCAAAATTCAAAAATGATACATGTAACCTTCAGACGAGACAATCGCGATTCTATGAAATCATACGATTTTCATCTCCAGCACCATTATTCATCAATTTCTCACTCAACACATCAGTAATCAACTCTCTTCATACACATTCATCAAAAATACACAATAGAAGCTTACAAATATCCATGGATACACATAGAATAGACTCAACAAATCAAAGAAATCACACAAAAGGAAGAAACACGATTTTCTGCAGGAAACTCCCTCTCTTTGCTTGGATAGCATGTAATAAAAATAACCAACCCTCTCATAGTAGAGGAAATTGTCTTTTATACATTTTCAAGTGTCCCTTTTCACACTTGAATTTTGGTCCTTTTCCCATTTAATCTAAAAATATGCTATCTAGGAGTTTCCAAAAATTCTAGAAAAAATATATATGATTCTAATCTACATGAGGAAGACTCTTCCTCATTTTTACATCATTTGCATAAATATTTTTACAATTTTTTGGCATTTTACAATTATTTTCCATCAAAAATACTTCTTCTAACACACCAAATAAGAGTTTGGTACCCTAATAGGTTAGATATATCTCTATCTCCTATAAACCCTAAAGAGAAGAGTCATAGCTCTACTCCCAATCTAACTAATGTCAATAACTAGATCATCTCATCTAGTCAAAGATTGTCACTGGAGTAACATAACTACTCCTCTCTAGAGTCTCCATGTGAGACTCAATCTAACCATCATGATTAACTGATCTCCCATCTTTGATAGAAGAGTGCCACTTCTATCTAGACAACCTAAAAGTGAGAAAGTAAAACTCTCTCTCTCTCTCTATTAAATCTCTTCTAAGTAAAAGAGCTCTAGCAGTGGAACCTATTCCACTTAAGCCTTTCATTGGGGAGACGAACAAAATCAAAGTACAGAGAAGTTGAAAGTAGCAATTGCTACAGCTCCACTTTTACATATAGCAGATCCCAACAAACCATTTGTGGTTGAGACTGGCGCGAGTGATTTTGCCATAGGAGCGGTTTTAGTACAGGATGGTCGGCCAGTAGCTTTTGAGAGCAAGAAACTAGAACCGGCTTAGAAGAATTACTCCATCTATGAAAAGGATTTGTATGCAATTGTCCATGCTTTGAAGAAGTGGCGTCATTATTTATATGGTGCCAAAGTCACGATAGTGTTTGATCAAGAGAGCATTAAGTGGCTCTCTAATCAAACAGACCTTAAAGGTCGTAAGGCCCGATGGGTAGAGACCCTTCAGGAGTTTGATTACGAGCTTAGGTATAGGAAGGGAAAGTTTAATATAGTGGCGGATTCACTTAGTCACATGCCTATGCTCAATGGACTGAGTTTTACTCAGATCACTAGTGAGCTACTTGAGTCCATTAGAGGGAAATGTACGCTTGATCCTACATATTCCGAGATTTGGGAAGCCATAGAGAATGGGGATCATGATATATGGGTTTCCAGTGAGGATGGCTATCGATGGGTACTCAAGAAGGATTCAAGTGGAAGAATTACAGTGTCCATGATGGATATCTCTTATACAAAGGTAAGGTGTGTGTCCCTAGAGATATTGAGATGAGACGACATATTTTGTATGAGTGTCATGACACACCTAGTGTGGGACACCTAGGAGTTAACAAGACTTATGATCTTGTTAAGAGGCAGTTTTATTGGCCTGGACTTCATAAGGACGTCCTAGAGTATGTGCTTAAATGCACTAAATGACAGGTCAACAAAGCTGAGAGGTGGAGGGTTGGAGGACTACTCCACCCATTGGATATTCCTAATGGGAAGTGGGAGAGTATCTCTATGGACTTTATAGTCGGATTACCTAAGACACAGAGAGGGCACGACTCGGTCTGGGTAATTGTGGATAGGTTAACCAAAATGGCTAGGTTTATTCCGACACGTACTATAGTGAAGACACTAGAGTTGGCTAGACTTTTTGTGGAGAACCTATACCGGTTATATGGTCTTCCTTTAGACATAGTTTCCGATCGGGATAGGAACTTTACTAGCCACTTTTGGAGAGCGGTATTCAAAAGGTTGGATGCAAAACTTAGCATGAGTACGGCCGAGCATCCACATTCGGATGGGCAAACAGAAAGGGTTAACCAAATCCTAGAAGATATGCTTCGACATATGCTCGAAAGGCAAACTAATTGGGAAGAGTACTTACCTATAGTAGAGTTTGCATATAATAGTGCCAAGCACTCTTCCAGTGGGCATAGTCCATTTATGCTTATGTATGGGTTTCAGCCAAGAGCTCCTTATGTAGTAGGCTTGCAGAATGAAAAAGTTCAAGCTGCAAAGGACTTCTTGGAAGAGATGAACGATATGCTTAGACTTGTTAAGGACAACATTAGGAGAGCTCAGGATAGGGCTAGAGCCTATGCTGAACCTCAAAGGAGAGACATCAACTTTGAGGTAGGAGAGCAGGTCTATCTTAGAGTTCCATCTAGATCTGAAACCATGAAGATGGGACCTTGTCCAAAACTATCCCCTAGGTATTGTGGACCTTTCCAAATACTTAAGAGAATAGGAAAGATGGCTTACCAGCTCCAACTTCCAGAGAATAGTCAAATCCATCCAGTTTTTCATGTTAGCCAGCTTAAGAAAAGGCTGGGTGAATCTGACAACCTCATTCCAGATAGTGAGATAGTAGAGCCTATTTCTGTTCAATCTATTCCACATGAACCTGAGAGCATACTACGTACTCGAGAGAAACGGACGAGAAGTCACTTGTATAGAGAGTGTCTAGTAAAGTGGAAAGATAGTTTAGAAGATAGTGCCACATGGGAGTGGGTTAGCACCCTTCAGAGACGGTTTCCCAATTTTAGGCTACCTTCCCAAGAGTCTTCTTAAGGGGAAGGATATGGGGAAATAGCACGGAGACATGACCATGTATTTCTATACATGGGGATGTAGAGGGAGTACTATTCCCTTAATAATCTCTTTCAATAGACCTTCCAGTACCATTTTTGAGGACAAAAATGGAGTTAAGGGGAAGGAAGTGTTATATTGAGTAATCTTGGAGAAAGGTGTGAACCACCTTTTAAGTTAGTGAAATGGGCTCACGCATGAGTGCCATGTGGAACCCATGTGTAGAGCCAAGGGTTACTCTTAATTATGGAAAGAGAGAGAGTCAAGAAGGGATGTGCATGGCTGGACGGAGCAATTGCATCGGTCCCCGTGCTGGATTTGGCATGCGCGCATCACAGAGAGTTACACAGAGAGATATCGGCCTCGAACTTTGTGTCTAGACCCCACTCAAAAAAGTGAGGGGAATCCTTGGAGGAATTTGAACGCGACTGAACGTGACACCATAGTGAGTGTACCTCACATGAATTCAGCCTTTTCTGTCAGTCTAGAGGAATTTGTAGATAGCTTACAGATCCTTATACCCTAGTACAGAATGGTGTAGTTGAAAGGATGAATATAATTATTCAGGATATTAGTAGTTTCTATGTTGCATCATGCAAACCTTTCACAAGGCTTTTGGGCAGAAGCAGTATTGACTTCAGTTCATGTGATTTACCTTCCACCTATTACTGCCAAAGGTCTAAAAGTGGCACAAGATTTATGGACAAGGAAGCCACCATATTATGATCATCTTGGAGTCTTTGGGTGTGAAGCATATGTTCATATACCAAAGAATCTTAGACAAAAGTTGAACCAAAAGTCAAAGAGATGCATTTTTCTTGGATATGGTTGAGAAGGAAATTTTGGATCCTGAAACACAATCAGTGATCAAAAGTACTGACGTCATTTTCAATGAGTCTAAGATGCATAAACAGCCCATTAAGAAGCTTGAAGTGAGAAGAGTGGTTTTTTAGGATACTAGTCCTCCAGTTAGCATGCATAAAAATGGTGCACATAGGGATATTCAAGAGAATGTCCGATCATATCAATCTGCAAATGTTCTTGTTCAGCAATCATTGAGATGCTCTACACGTGTCTCAGATCCACCTGATAGATATGTTCCAGGTTTCGATTTTGTTATGCTAACAAATGCTTGTGAGCCTTCTTGCTACAAAGAGGCTATGTAGACAATGGATCCTGTCAAGTGGGAGCGTGCCATGAAGAGTGAGTTGGATTCTATTCACAAGAATGGTACTTGGGATTTAGTACCTTTGCCAAGGGGTAGGAAAGCTTTACCATGTAAATGGGTATTTAAGCTGAAATTCACATTAGGTAGTGCTTCTCTAAAGAATAAAGCATGACTTGTTGCAAAGGGTTTTAAGCGACAACATGGTGTTGATTTCGAGGAAATCTTGTCTCCAATGGTCAAGATGAATACTCTGTGCATGTTTCTTGGATTCGTTGCAATGGAGGACTTAGAGCTAGTCCAAATGGATGTGAAAACTACTTTCTTGCATGGAGATCTTATAGATGAGATCTATATGGAACAACCAGAGGGTTATGTAGTTCCTAGCAAGCAAAGTCTAGTTTGTAAGTTCAAGAAGAGCTTGTATGGACTTAAACAGTCCCCTACACAATGGTACCCAAAGTTTGATGCTTTTATGAAGTCTCAAGGCTATTCTTGAAGCAATGAGGATCATTGTATCTACACAAAGAGATGCTCAAATGGCAGCTTGATATGCTTGATACTTTATGTCGATGATATGTTGATTGCTAGGAAGTCCTCTTATGACTTGTCAATTCTCAAAAAGAAGTTGAGTCATACATTTGATATGAAGGATTTGGGGATGGCAAACATATTCTTAGCATGCGCATTACTTCTGATAGGAGTAAAAGATGCATATACTTGTCTCAAAGTGAGTACATATCCAAACTACTTCATAGGTTCAATATGCAGGGTGGAAAGGCATTGAGTACAACTTTACCCAAATATGTGAAATTGAGCAAGGATGATTGCCCCAAATCAGACGAGGAAAAGGAATTCATGAACAAAATTCCCTATCAATCTGTTGTTGGTAGTCTCATGTATGCTATGGTAGCTATGAGACCAGACATTGCATTTCCAGTGGGAGTTGTGAGCAGATATATGTCTAATCTTGGCAAGAAACATTTTGAAGCGATCAAGATGATTTTGAGATATCTGAGTGGCACTAAGGACAAGTGTTTATGCTTAGGTAGAGAGAAAGCATCCATTATTGGTTACAAAAATTATGGCTATGTTGGTTGTGTACACAATCATAAGTCTACATCAGGGTACATTTTTCATTTTGTTGGAGGTGTTATCTCTTGGAGATCTCGTCTTCAAGAATGTACAGCTATTTCCACCACAGAAGCAGAGTATGTTGCAGCAAATGAGGCATGTAAGGAAGCATTGTGCCTTTCTCGTCTTGCTTGTGATATGGGTTTACCTCAACATGTACCTCGTTTGCTCAATGGTAGTCAAATTGCCATTGCTTTGGCTAAGAATCTAGTCTATCATGCAAAGACCAAGCACATTGAGGTGAGGTATCATTTCATTAGAGATTTCTTAGCCACTGAGTGCATTATTCTTGAGAAAGTTCACAGTCGAGATAATGTTGCAGATGCTTTGACTAAAGCTCTACCACAGGATAGCTTTCGACACTGTTGTCACTTGATGAGGGTTACTTGATTCATGATCATACACAGTCACTTGTATATTGTGTAACATGTTGTCACTATAGCACAATGGCAAGTACCAACATGAGGAGTTCCACCTCATAATTGTCAATCCATGGAGATGTGAGGACTAATATAAAGACTATAAGCAAGTGATGGCACAAGTGCGTGAGTGAGAAGCACACAAGCATGTATACACATACACATGCACGTGCACACAAGGCAAGAACAAAGGGAGGAAAAATGGAAGTCCTTTTATTACTCAAAAAGTCCCTTACACAAGCTCAAATCACTAACAAGCTAACCCCAAAAATGAGCTCTCTAGCTCTCTCTAGACCTAGTGTCCGACCTACTTAAAATTTAGGTTCTATAGCTTATTTGAGGGCTCAAACGGAATCAAAAAATTATGAAAATTGATACATATGTTCTTCTAACACTCCTCAAGCTTGAGAAATCCTCCTCTTGAAAAAAATGGAGTCTAATTTATCAAAAACAATATTTACAATTTTGTGTAGTGATGAAAATCACTTTGGATTGGAAATCGTATCTGAAAAAAAATATTAGGCCTTGTTTTTGGATTGTGCTTGACTACTCCCTATGCTTGATGGTTCTCCTCCTTTCTTGTATGCCAACACTCCCCCCTCTCTAGCGTTTGTTGCCCCTGACAGACCTCTGTTCTGTAGGGTGATCGATATAGTACTGAATGACATTAGTGGCCAACTCGTGTTCATTGAGCCTCAACCCTCTTGCCAAATCTGCTTGCAAGGCATCCCAATTGATGGCACTAGGGATGTCGGGCTGGGGAGTCGTATAAAATTCAGAATACATAGCCTGCTCACATGCAAATAAGTGAAGCAAGTGTGTTGGCCTAGGTGTGAACACGTTGGAGTGATATTCCCAGAATCCTGTTCTGAACATGTCTTTGAAAGTCTGTTTATAACATGTGGGAAGGTATTTTATACATGCGTGCCAAGCATAGGCAACTCTAATGCTTGGGGTAGTACTCATGTCATACACTAAATTGTAATTTCCGTTAGTGAAACCTGGTAGAGCCACTTGTGGTGCTTGTGTGTTGTGGAAGGTCTTGAGAACAATCTGCATCATATCCAAAATTTTACGCATCATTTGCACTATGACGTCTAACATTGGTTTGAGGCGAGGGATCCAATGGCACATGGTGGCCATCATATAAGCAATAGAGGTTGGTCCCTGTGATGGCACAATGTACAGATAATGAAGCCACTCCTTACATTAGGCATTGTTTTGTACATTTATATTGAATGCCTTCCATGATCGGCATCATGGAATAGGGCCATAACATGGATTCTAGATCAGATGCAAAGGTGCATGGTTCCATGTACGTAGCATTTTGGGGTAAGTCTCTAAGAGCTTTTACCGCCAAGTCGGATGATAGATCTTGCCTTTCTGTGCCTCTAGTGGTAGCTCCTCGGGTTGAAACTGGGTTGCAAAGGTGGGGATCTTCCCTATGACTCTCTATATTTCTGCATTGTAATCTGCAAGAATGACATAGTAGGGCCAGTGTTGAACTTCTTATGATGTAATGAGACGCTAGGGTGCTAAGTTTGTGAAATAGCAGCATTGTAACAATGTTTCTTCTATGATTTGCATGGCCTGATTTCGCACCATCGTGCGCTCTTCATGTGTTCTCCCCATTTCTTCCACTTGTCTTAACCATGGGGGTCATGGCGCTTTGAATGTATCATGGCCCTCTACTGTTATCAATTGACCTGGAATGGGTTGAGGGTCATGGTCATCTTCAAATGTTTGTTCGAATGGGATTGAGATGGTTTCTTCTTCTGTGGGGGCCTCCGGTGGGGATGGTGGTCGTTCGTATTGAAGGAGTTGCACTTGTAATTCTTTGACTTGTTGTTTGAGTTCTTGTGGTGCTCCTGAATCAGTAACGACGGAAGAGGTTGAGACGGTGGTTGGTAGGACAACTATAGTATTAAAAGTTCATTGTTGCTTGAATTGATCCAATTCTTTGGATAATTTGTCATGGGCTTCTAGTAGGTTAGCATAGTCTTCAAGTATGGCTTTGATGTTCTCCGGGGGTACAGCTTAAAATTTTGACAGACTGATGGGTGCCCCAGGTGTATTCTCTATGGCAACAACTAGATTTTCTTGATTTTGTGTCTACAGCCGTCGGTTCTCTTCCTAAGCTACAACTAGGTGGCTTCGTAATAGTGCCATGTTATGCTGTAATTTGGAGTTTTGTTCCATCTGTGTGCATAGGTGACCTTTGACTATTTGCAAGGACTCTTTGTCAGCATTCTACAACTTTGTTCCCAATAAGCTATGTGCCTCCTGTAATGTATGAAACTTCGTTTGGAGACTTTCATTTTCATCCTCCAATGTAGTGATGCAGTGTTGTAACTCATCCAAGTGTGTGTGTAATATGTTATTATGTTCTTCTAGCTGCATGTACTCTGTTCTTAACTGTGACATACACTGAAACATAGTATCAAATGCATTATTTATAGATGAAGATGAAGTGTGTATCGTGGTTGATGTGAGGGAATGGGGGTGGGGAATGGGAAGTGTGGATGATGTGTTGAAGGGATAGGTGTGTACAAGTGAAGCTAGTGGTGGGGGAATGGGGGATGGTGGAATTGAGGGGGGCGGGGGAGGTGTTGTGGGTGGCGATATGTCCATGCTTTCATCCATGGAGGTGAGAGTGGTGTCTACCATATACATCAGAATGGTAGGTGGTGTGTGTGTGATCGTGATGAATAAGTGTGAAGTGGTTGCTGAGAAAGAAAATGGTGGTAATGGTTGAGACATGGGCTAGAACATTCTCGAGAGAGCAGTCTAGATGGGTTGAAGGATTGGTGGGATAGAGATTGAAATGTTGGAGTTTTGAGGCGGGACTACCCAAGGAACACCTTTGGATATGGGGAAACCTAAAAATGTGGTCCTAAGGTCGGGGTGGCCTAGTATAGAAGTGGTGGAGGTGGGGTGTCCTATGGCAGGCTCCATGAGGTATTTGGTTGTAATGGTGGTGGCATGATATATAGGGTTGTCAAAAGAGGAGAACAAAGCTGAACTGGAAGTGGGACTGAGTGAATCTATCTTGGCTAGGAAATGCAAAATGTTGCATGCACATGCAGAGAGGGATGGAAACATTTGATGTGAGTGCCGCCATATCTTTTAACTTTTGTACTTTCCGATTCTTCATGTTATTGGGTGTCAAAGCATCCTTCTCTGAGGGCACATGCGTGTCATACATGTTCAAAGTAGAGCTCACCAATTCCAAGGTAAGTTCGAGCTTTTTCAACTCATTGTTGCCCAATAAGGAAGGAAGGACAAAGGTTCCTGGTCGGTCCTTTACCTCACTCACCTATAATGTTGATACCAAATAGTAACACTGCAAAAAATCCAGTTTTGGTAAGGGTGCCTCAAAGTATTATGCCAGCCCTGTGCATTGCCATATGCTTTGAAGTTCTGGTGTGTTCTGGAGAGTCTCAAACTCTTTGGAAAAGAATTGGAATCATACCCATGCCTTGTCATACTCACACTTGGACTCCCAGATGTACTTCACCTCTCCTAAGGGCCGTGGCATGCCATTGAACCAGTGAGAGTTTGCATGAACTCTCTCCGTTATTCTTGTGGGAGGGTCCAGTATGGGTATTTGTTGGAGGTGTCATAGCTCTACAGGTCCTTTAGTTGGTGGCACCTCAACTGGTAGATTTTCCATGTCCACTCCTGCTAGAATCACTCCTGCCTGTGAGTTGTGGCATGTTGTCTTGACCATGATATTGCTTGTATTTCTTGATGCTTATTTGCTGGAAGAAGAGAAGCATATTAGCATTGCATGTAGGCTAATCTGCCTTGGTTAGTGTGCTTATACACACTACCTGCCATTATGTGGTATTTCTAAGATGACACAACTTCTTTATCTCTTGCTCTCACCGTAGGATGTTTGGGTCCAAATGTTAGAATATGCACTATAGTTTTGGCCCACTCAGACACTACTTCTAGATTGAACAAATAGGCATCAGGAAGTTCATCTGATACTCCTAGAGGGGACTCCCTTGAAGTTAGTCTAGAAAGGTGGTCCGCTGTTGGAGCAGAACAATCATCAATAGTGATTATATGAAGATCAAAGTGAGAAGATATGTGGAAGAATGAAGATTACTTTCAGAGGAAGAAAATAGAATCAGAAATGTTTCTTTTGTATATTACTCTTGTAAATAGTTCAATGTATTTTGAAAAAGATGACGAGTTAGACTCGTATATATATCTACAGATACGTATTCATAGGAAAAAGAGAGAGTGATATAGATCAGATAGAGAAGAATAGGTGAAGAGGTGATGAACATTGTATGTATCATCAACCATATGTATGAAAAGTAATGAAGAAGAAAATGTTGTAGAATTCTGCGCGTCGATCTTCTTTCTCATTCTCCTTCTGTGCTTAATCTTTTGAAGAATCCTTTTGCACGTATCTAAGTCCATAGCTAATCTATCTATGGCTAGAATTTGAGAGATTAATTTCAATCAGGCTGTGAGAATTTTGTTTAGGAACATTCATATGTGAGGATGTTCTGAGAGTCGAAAAATCTGGCGCACATTTCATCTTCAAAGAAATGGTCAGTGCTCAGTCCACAGTGTAAAGTTTTACACAAGTGAGGGCTCAAAATCTAAGTTGGAAGGTAAGCTATCTATGGCTAGAAGATCTTGATCAAACGGGTTCAGAGTTGAGAGAACCAGTGCTAAGAAGTTGCAGGTGTCAAAGTCGCCATTGCAGAGAAGCATTTTCAGACATAGGTAAATTGTTTCACACATTTCTCAGTGTGTACTTAATCGTTTTGAGAGATTTAACTTGGCAAAGTTGCGCAACCTTAAGGCGAAGTGTTGTGCAAAGTTTTATCAAAAACTTTACAGGATTGATTAGTCAATGAGTGACTAATCTACAGCAGACTTTTCTGAAGAAACTGAATTTTTCAGAGTAATCAATTTCCTGATAATTTGGTGAAGATTCTCTAAATTAGGTGGAGTCTAAAGTTGATCTTGATATAGAGGTGATCTAAATTCAAGGTCAATTTGTTCTTTTGGAGATTAACACTCTCCATCAGTGGTATCAGAGCAGGTTGTGTCAAAATTGAGAAGAAGAAGACTCCGACTATTGCAGAAGTACAAATCTTTACATTTTGAAAGTGCAGAAGGGTAAAGGTTGAAGAAAGATTGAAGGAAGACATACAAAGAGCATCAAAAGGATCAGAAGGAGCAACATTCGAAGTAAAGGTACATTTATTATCTGTAAAGGTTAAAGATTTGAAGCTACAGGTGAAGTAAAGATGGGAGATAGTCTCCAAATTGAAAAGTTGGATAGAGAGAACTATCCTGCATGGTCTATGAGGATGGAAGCTCACCTTATGAGCAAAGATCTGATAGGATACATCACAGGAGATGAAGAAAAGCCAGAATTCAGAGATCCTAGTGTTCCAACTAGGGAGGAGCTTGCAGATTTGAAGAATTGGATGAAGAAGGATGCTCAAGCAAGAAGCATCATCTACATGGCAGTCAATGACTATTTGCTTCCTCACATTAGAGGACTTGAGAGTGCTTGTGACATTTGGAATGCTTTGGAAGAGCATTTCCAAAATACAACCAAATCAAGGAAGGCTTCACTATGGGCAGAGTTTACTACCTTCAAGAAGAAGGCCTCACAATCAATCTCTGATTATGTGACAAAGATGAAGGACATTGCAGATTCTTTAGGTGCAGTTGATGAAGATATTGAAGAAGACAAATTGGTAAGACAAATACTTACAGGGCTAAGAGGAGATGAGAAGTGGAAGCCTTTCATTTTATCTACAGAACTTTCATTAGATCACTTTACTCCTGATTTGAATCAATTGTTAGGTCATATGCTAACTTTTGAGAATGATGTCAAAGGAGATGTTGATAAGAGTGCAGGTCATGCAATGTATTCTAAAGACAAGAAGAAAGCCAACAAAGGGAAGCAACAATCAGGTGAAGAAGAAGGTACATCAAACCAAGCAAACTTCATAAGAGGAAGAGGAAATGGCAGAAGTAGAGGAAGAGGCAGAAACAACAAAGATAATGCAAGAGCTTGTTGGATATGTGGTAAGACCAATCATCTATCTCATGATTGTTGGCACAATAATCAAAACAATGGTAATTATCAGAACTTTAATCAAAGAGCAAGAGGTGGTAGATTTCAGAGAGGAAATTTTAGAGGTAGAGGTGGTAGGAATTCTTTTGGAAGAGGTGGTGGAAGAAATTTCCAAAATCAATCCTATAATAACACCTACTACAACTATGCATCAGATCAAAAGGAGGATTCGACTCTCATTATGAATACATGTGAAACCTCACATGAGGACATGAGAGTGTTCTATATTGATTCAGGATGTAGTAATCATTTAAGTGGAAATATTGCTTTGATGACTGACCTAGATCATAATGCAATTAATCATACAGTTCAGACAGGTGATAATACAAAGCATAAGGTAAAGTCAATTGGTTCAGTCAAGGCTAAGGATGGGAGCACTCTTCTGAGTAAGGTACTTTATGTTCCCACAATTCCAAAGAATTTGATCAGTGTAGGTCAAATTGTGGAAAAAGGTTATGAGGTAAGGTTTACCAATGATGGAGTTTATGTGGAAGACCCTAGTCAAGGGTATAAACAAGTTATTGCAGGAAAGAAAGAAGGAAGGCTTTTCACATTGAAGGTACAAGGAAATGTTGGACATGCTATGTTCACATATGGAGAGCAGAAGGTGTCAGAATTGGATCTTTGGCACAAAAGACTTGGACACTTTAATGAAAGAGGTATCAAAGAAATGATTGACAATGATTCAGTGCTTGGAATGCCTAACATTGCAGGTCAACACATGACATACAGATGTGAGGCATGTCAATTAGGTAAGGCTCATAAGCAATCCTATTCCAAGCATGGATTTATGTATTCAGAAAGACTTGAATTGGTGCATACAGATGTGTGGGGTCCTTCAAAGGACTTTAGTATAAATGGTTCAAGATATTATGTCATATATGTTGATGATGCTACCAGGTGGATCACAATTTATGTGATTAAGGAAAAGTCAGAAGTGTTTAATACATTTAAACACTATCATGCATATGCAGAAAGGATTACAGGTCAAAAATTGAAGAGACTAAGGTCAGATGGAGGGGGAGAGTATTTTTCAAATGAGTTCAATGATTATTTGTGGAATGCAGGTATAAAGAGAGAAGTTACTTGCAGGTACTCTCCTCAACAAAATGGGGTAGCAGAAAGAAGAAATAGGACTCTTGTTGAGTTTGCAAGGTCCATGATGAAAGAGAAGAATTGCCCAAATTATTTGTGGGCTGAGGCTGTTAATACAGCTACATATTTGGTAAATAGATTGCCTTGTAAAGCTTTGCAGGGTATGACACCATATGAAGCTTGGTGGGGTAAGAAACCTACCTTGGATCATTGCAGAATATTTGGATGCTTGGCATATGCATATGTGCCATCTCAATTGAGGCATAAGTTGGAGCCTAAGGCAGAGAAGTATGTATTCATTGGTTATGATGATAAGCAAATGGGATACAGGTTGTGGAGTCCATCCACAAAGAAATTTATTGTATCCAAGGATGTTACATTTGATGAGCAAGGTACTTGGTATGCAGGTAAATATAATGTACATGCAGATGATGAAGAAGTAGTGGAACAAAGGAAAGGTAAAGCAAAGATTCAATTACTTGATGAAAGTGAGAGTAATGAAGTGCAGATTGAAGTTGAAGAGAGGCCAAGATTTGATCCAGAATGTGATGAACCAGAGACCTCAAGAAGTGCAGAAGTTAGGAGATCATCTAGGCACAAATGGCAACCTACAAGGTATAGCTATGACACTTCATTCTTGACTACTAAAGATTATGCTTATTTGGTAAAAGCAGATGAAGACCCTTCTACATATGAAGAAGCCAAAGGGAAGAAGAATTGGGAAGATGCTATGCAAGAGGAGTATGATGCATTGATAGAGAATCAAACGTGGGATTTGGTTCCTAAACCTAATAGTCAGAAGATTATTGGATGTAAGTGGGTTTACAAAACAAAGAGATTTGCAGATGGAAGTGTGTCTAGGTACAAAGCTAGACTTGTTGTGAAAGGGTATGCACAGACATATGGAGTGGACTATGATGAGACTTATAGTCCTGTGGCAAAGATGACAACCATCAGGACACTCATTGCAATTGCTGCTTGTAAAGGTTGGAAGTTGTCTCAATTAGATGTTAAAAATGCTTTCTTGAATGGTTACATTTCAGATGAAGTCTACATGGAGCAACCAGATGGGTTCAAAGATCAAGTGAGTCCAAATTATGTATGTAAGCTCAAGAGAGCTTTGTATGGGTTGAAGCAAGCCCCAAGGGCTTGGAATTATAGGCTTGTAAAATTCTTGAATGATCTTGGATTTCAAGCATCAAAGGCAGATAGTAGCTTGCTAGTCAAAGCAAGTGAAAATGGATTCATTTATGTGTGTATTTATGTTGATGACATAATACTTACAGGAACAGATGATAAAGGGATACAAATGATCAAGAAGCAGATGGAGAAAGAGTTCAAAATCAGTGATTTGGGGAACCTATCATTGGGAATGGAGATCTCTTATACTCAACATGGAGTATATGTGACCCAAGAAAGGTATCTTAAAAATTTGCTAACCAAATTTAAAATGGAAGATTGCAGGGTTGCACCTACACCTTTGGAAGTGAACCATAAATTGTCTAGGTTTGGAGGAGAAGAGTTCAGAGATATGAAACTCTATCAAAGTTTGGTTGGTAGCTTGATTTATGCTACATTGACAAGGCCTGACTTGTCATATGCAGTTGGTGTGCTTTCACAATTCATGCATTGTCCTAGAAAGGAACATTGGATTGCAGGACAAAGAGTACTTAGGTACATCAAGGGTACACTCAAAGAAGGGTTGTACTATGGGTTTACTTCAGATACAAGAATCAAGATATATAGTGATGCAGATTGGGCAGGTAATGTGGATGATAGAAGATCAACACATGGATACTTGTGCTATGTAGGAGACAAATTGATTTCATGGTGTTCCAAGAAGCAACATACAGTTGCTTTGTCATCTACAGAAGCAGAATATAAAGGTATGGTGGAAGCTGCAAAAGAGGTAATATGGCTAAAGACACTTTTGAAAGTTTTTGATGTGATTCAGAGTACTCCTATTATTTGTGGAGACAATATGAGTTCATTATACTTGGCAGCTAATCCTGTATTTCATGCTAGAACTAAGCATATTGAAATACAGTATCATTTTCTGAGAGAGAAGGTCATTGAGAAGGAAATTGAAGTCATACACACCCCTACAAAAGATCAACTTGCAGATATGATGACTAAAAGTTTGGATGGACCTAAGTTGCAGAGGTTTAAAGATATGGCAGGAATAAAGAAGATGCAGGTAGTCACAATTGAAGATTGAGGGGGAGTTGTTGGAGCAGAACAATCATCAATAGTGATTATATGAAGATCAAAGTGAGAAGATATGTGGAAGAATGAAGATTACTTTCAGAGGAAGAAAATAGAATCAGAAATGTTTCTTTTGTATATTACTCTTGTAAATAGTTCAATGTATTTTGAAAAAGATGACGAGTTAGACTCGTATATATATCTACAGATACGTATTCATAGGAAAAAGAGAGAGTGATATAGATCAGATAGAGAAGAATAGGTGAAGAGGTGATGAACATTGTATGTATCATCAACCATATGTATGAAAAGTAATGAAGAAGAAAATGTTGTAGAATTCTGCGCGTCGATCTTCTTTCTCATTCTCCTTCTGTGCTTAATCTTTTGAAGAATCCTTTTGCACGTATCTAAGTCCATAGCTAATCTATCTATGGCTAGAATTTGAGAGATTAATTTCAATCAGGCTGTGAGAATTTTGTTTAGGAACATTCATATGTGAGGATGTTCTGAGAGTCGAAAAATCTGGCGCACATTTCATCTTCAAAGAAATGGTCAGTGCTCAGTCCACAGTGTAAAGTTTTACACAAGTGAGGGCTCAAAATCTAAGTTGGAAGGTAAGCTATCTATGGCTAGAAGATCTTGATCAAACGGGTTCAGAGTTGAGAGAACCAGTGCTAAGAAGTTGCAGGTGTCAAAGTCGCCATTGCAGAGAAGCATTTTCAGACATAGGTAAATTGTTTCACACATTTCTCAGTGTGTACTTAATCGTTTTGAGAGATTTAACTTGGCAAAGTTGCGCAACCTTAAGGCGAAGTGTTGTGCAAAGTTTTATCAAAAACTTTACAGGATTGATTAGTCAATGAGTGACTAATCTACAGCAGACTTTTCTGAAGAAACTGAATTTTTCAGAGTAATCAATTTCCTGATAATTTGGTGAAGATTCTCTAAATTAGGTGGAGTCTAAAGTTGATCTTGATATAGAGGTGATCTAAATTCAAGGTCAATTTGTTCTTTTGGAGATTAACACTCTCCATCATCCGCCCTAAGGTGAGTCCTACCTTTCCTAACCATAACTTCAAAATCATATTCCATTAGTAAAAGGAACCATCTTACTAATCTGCCTGTATTGCAGGGTTTGTTCACTAGATAGAGTAATGCTTGATGGTCTATGAAAAATTTAAACTTATTTGCAAGCAAATAATGTCTAAACTTTTTAACCACATATACCATGCCTAATCCTTCTCTCTCAGTAGTGGTATAATTTCGTTCAGCCACATTCAATTGTCTACTGGCGTAGGCTATTGGAAGATCCATATTACCTCCACCAGTAGGTTGAGTTAGTACACAACCAATAGCATAGTTGGATGCATCCACATGAACATGGAATGGCTTGTTCCAATCTGTTGTAGCCAAGATTGGTGTTGAACATAATCTGTTAAGCTCATTAAAGGAGGTTTCACATTCATCTATCCACTCAAAGTTAGTCAAAAGGGTATAGAGGCTTGGCAATGACTACATACATATGTATGAAATGTCAGTAATAGCCACAATGCCCCATGAAAGCTTGTACTTCCTTGACATTCTTTGGTCTAGGTAGCTCTGCAATAGCTCTGACTTTATCCTCATCCGTGGATATGCCGTTCTTTGACACGATGTGTCCTAGAATTTTACCTTGCTAGACCATGAAAACACACTTTTCTAGGTTCAAGCAGACCTGATATTCTCTACATTTGTCAAAGATTTGTCTGAGTTCTAGTATATGTGTTTGTCTCAGGTTGGAATGAGCACATAGATCATCAACATAAACTTCTAAGTTTTTCCTCAAGAACTCGTTAAACACATGGCACATCAACCTTTGAAAGGTAGTTGGTGCATTGGTAAGCCCAAATGGCATTACCTGAAAAGCAAATATGCCCCACTCTATGGAAAAAGCTATCTTATGCAGATCTTTTGGAGCAATAGCCACTTGATTGTAGCCAGAGAATAATCAAGGAAGGTATATACTTCCTTGCCTGCTAGTCTTTCTAAGAGATGCTCAGTGATAGGAAGCGGATAACTATCTCTGATAGTGGTTGCGTTAACCTTCTTCAAGTTAATGCATACACAAAGCTTGCCATTCTTCTTGGGTACCACTACAATGGGGGATACCCATTCAGTGTGCTCAATCTCATAGATAAATCCTGCTTCTACCAATCTATCTATCTCTTCCTTGATCTTGGTAGCATAATTTTTGTTATATGTGTATGGCTTCTGCTTAGAGGGCTTGGCATCTGAGATCATGGGAATTGTATGTGAGCATATGTCAGGGTCTGCACCTTTCAAATCCTTGTAACTCCATGCAAAAACATCTCAATATTCTCATAGCAAGTCTACCAAATCTTGCTCCTCTTCCTCTTTCAAATCATTGTTGGTGCATGAAAACCATCAATTGATGTTATAGATAAAGACTTGAAGTCAAAAGATGAAGAAAAGATCAACAAATGAAGTTTGAAGATAGGGCATATTCAGGAAATGAAGACTTGTATACATATGTACATTAAACTTGTAGTTAGCTCACATATACCTTTATTATGGTCATAAACTTATACATATATGCCTATATATACAAGTGGAAAATCAGGGCAAGTATGAGAGAGCATGAGATGAGAAGAATGAGAAGTTGTAAGAGTCATTAGACACTTTAGAAGTGAAGAAGATATCTCTCATCATTCAGATGTAAAACTTTTTGAGTAGAAGGAAAAATTGCACCCGATGTTTTGCTGAGTGTTGATATATTTAGGTAGTGATGTGTGTGAACACTCTAGGACTGCCGGGGCACTTTTTTCCCTCTTTAGGAGGTTTTTTTCCCCTGGCTTGTATATACGCCTATTGCCCTAATGGGCTACTTATCTTTGTACATTCTCTAGTAATACATTCAGTCTTGTGTGTTGTGCTCCAAGCTTCTTCTTCTTCCTTGTGCTGTTCGCGTGCTTCCGCAAACGTCTAACTCCAACAATTGGTATCAGAGCAGGTCGTTGCTTCTTCTAGGGCGCCGTCGACACTCCTCCGTTTGCAGTCTCAGATTCGCACAAAATTTGGTGAGCATACTCAGGGTGTTTCCGAGATCAAAACTGCTTCGCTCTGTGGTGCCGAAATCGCGATCTGAGCTCGTTTCGGCCTGCGAACGCACTATCACAGTGCTTGTGCAGGCTATTTCGTCCTTTTGTGCCAAAGGTATATACCAGTTTTTGCTCGCCAGTTTAAGCGTCTCAAAGTCTGCTACAGGTCTAGCAGAACTCGTTTGGGCAGTTTTGTTCAACTTTTTGAGATACAGTCAATTTTCTGCATCAAGGTATTTTAGTCACCGGCCATGGCTGAAAGCAGTGATGTATTCCGTATGTTGGCTGTTGAGGATAAGTTGGATGGTACCAACTACCCATTATGGGCTTATATGATGCGACATGTACTGGTTGCAAAAGGATTGTGGAACATTGTGCAGGGTGTTGAAAGACGTCTTGTTACACCTGTAACGACAGGTACTGCAAATACAGGTGTTGGAGCTGATGAAGATGGTGTTGAAGATGATATTCCGCAGATTCCTGTTCGTGCTGCTGTTTCTGTTGCACCTACTGCAGAGCAGATTCGTTGGGATGGCAGAGATGCCCAGGCACATGCATTGATAGCTTTGTCTGTCAAACGTGCCATTATTCCTCACATTCGCTCTTGCAGAACAGCAAAGGATGCTTGGGATACACTTACCACTTTGTACCAGGCTAGGAATGAGGCTCGTGTTGCTTACCTCCGAAAACAGTTGGAGAGTGAGCACATGAATGAAGGTGATTCGATGGACAGTTTTCTTACAAAGATCAAAGACCTGAAGGAACAATTGATTTCTACTGATGAGGTTATACCAGATAGCTCACTTGTGTAGACCGTTCTGAATGGCCTTCCTGATTCATATCAGAGTTTTGCCTCTACTCTTCGATTGATGATGAAAGGCAATCCGAATGCCTTGTCATTTGAGGAATTAGTCTCTGTTCTATTGCAGGAAGATCAGTCCAGGCAGAACAGGTCCATTATGCGTGTTGCAGATCAAGCTTTCCTGGCTAGTCAGAAGGGCAAAGGAAAATGGAGCTCTTCTACTAGTAAGCAGAAATCTGCAAATGCTGCACAATCGAAGAACCAGGATAAAGATGAGAAGAAATCAGAAAAGCAGAAATTGTTCTGCAAGTACTGTAAAGGAAATGATCATATTATAAAGAACTGTCCAAAACTGGCTGCTAAAGAGGCAAAGAAGAAAGAGGCTGGAATGGTTGTTGCAGAGGCCTCTACACCAAAAACAGAGTCTGCAAATCTTGTGCAGGAAGAAGAATGGGCGTTTACTACTGTCTGCAGTTTTGACCCATCTTCTCATGATCAGTGCATGTCTGCAGTAGACTCAGATGTTTGGTACTTTGACAGTGGGGCGACCAAACATATTACCTCGCAGCACAGTTTCTTCTCTTCACTCGAGCCTGCCCCTACAGGGAATACTGTCACATGCGCCAATAACTCCTCTTATCTTGTTATGGGAGTTGGTAAGATCATTCTGACTACTGTTGATGGTAGTTCTTTCACTTTGTCAGATGCTTTATTTGTGCCAGGGATCAAAAAGAACCTGTTATCAGTTTCTGCATTAGCCAAGATTGGCTTGGTTGTGAAATTCATTGATGACAGGTGTACAGTCCATGATCTCTCAAATGGCGATGTGATTATTGCTTCTGGCGTTTTATGTCGTGGGCTGTATAAGCTCATAGACTATGAAAGATCTGTGAATGATTCGGCATGTGTAGTTCATGATTCTCAGGCTATGTCAGATGCAAAGCTTTGGCATGCACGCTTTGGTCATATGAATTTTGCTAGTTTGTTACGCCTGCAGAAATCTGAAATGGTGTCCTCTTTGCCCAAACTTGAGGCACCTGGAAAACATGTTTGTGAAGGCTGTATTTTGGGCAAAAAGCAGCGTTCTTCCTTTCCAAAAGATGGTTCAGTTCGGGCTATGCAGAAATTGCAGCTTGTACATAGTGATGTCTGTGGTCCTATGCAGACACCCTCTTTTGGAAATTACCTTTACTTCGTGACTTTCAATGATGATTTTTCCAGGCATGCATGGGTATATCCACTCAAAGCAAAGTCCGAAGTGTTCATGTGCTTCAAACAGTTTTTGGTTTTGGCTGAAAATCTGTCAGCATGTAAAATTGGCACCCTCCGTTCTGATCGAGGGGGGGAATATATGTCTTCAGATTTTAATGCATTTCTGGCTGAACGTGGGATAAAACACCAGTGTACAGTGCCGTATACACCTCAACAGAATGGAGTTGCTGAACGAAAGAACAGGTCACTCATGGAGATGGCGAGGTGCATGGTCAAAAGTCAAGCTTTACCACATAGTTTCTGGCTTGAGGCTGTCATGTGTGCAACATATGTACTGAACAGGTGTCCCACCAAAGCGTTGCAGTCTATCACTCCATATAAGTCTTCGCATGACCACAAGCCATCTGTTGCTCATCTGCGTGTTTTTGGTTGTTTGGCATATGCATTAGTGCCTGAACAACATCGCAGAAAATTGGATGATAAGGCAGTAAAATGTATTTTTGTTGGGTACAGTTCTGAAAGTAAAGGCTATCGTCTGTATCATCCACAGACTAAACGCATTCTGGTTAGCCGTGATGTTGTCTTTGTGGAAGATGCTATTCAGCCATTGCTTTCATGTACTAAGGAGACATCTATTAGCTCCAAAGACATGTATGATACTTTGATGCCTCTTTTTACAGGTGGACAGGCTAGCGCTGGTCCTAATGAGGCAACTTCTCAGCCTTTGCAGGTTTCATATGATGATGCAGATCATTCCATTTCTGATGCAAATTTACATGATGCACTTGTTGATGAGAGAGCTGATATTGAACATGCAAAAACTATGCCAAAATGGCTGGTGCAGACTTTGCGTGATAGCAAATTAGATGCACCTTTGTCATATCGTACTCGTTCAAACTCTCATAGTACCTCCTTTGCATCAGATTGCTATGCTATGGCTGCATCTAGTCTCTGTGATGAGAATGAGCCTGTTTCTTTTGATGAAGCACAAAATTGAGAAAATTGGATGGATGCTATGCAATCTGAATATGATGCTATAATGAAGAATGGTACATGGTCTTTATGTGACTTGCCTCCTGGCAAGAAGGCCATTGGCACTAAGTGGGTATACAAGCTGAAGCGTAAACCTGATGGTACAGTTGACAGGTATAAGGCTAGGCTTGTTGCAAAGGGTTATGCGCAGGAAAGAGGCATTGATTTTGATGAGACCTTTGCACCTTCATGCCGTATGACTACTGTTCGGAGCATTTGTGCACTTGCAGCCCATCATGGTTGGAATGTACATCAGTTGGACATTAAAACAGCATTTCTGAATGGTGACTTGCATGAAGAAGTGTATGTTTTTCAGCCCCGTGGCTTTGTGCAGAAAGGGCATGAAAACTAGGTGTGCAGGTTAAAGAAGGCGTTATATGGTTTAAAGCAAGCACCACGTGCTTGGTATGAGAAAATACATGCCTATCTGATTGCACATGGTTTTGAGAACAGTCCAACTGAAAGCACCTTATATGTTAAGCGTGCTAATGATGTGCTTTTGATCATTGTTGTCTATGTAGACGACATGCTGCTCACTGGTCCTCTTGAGAAGCATATTGCTGATTTCAAGGCTGATTTGCATGCCTCATTTGAGATGTCTGATTTGGGGCATTTGCATCACTATTTGGGCATTCAGTTTATGCAAGTTGATGGTGGAATGGCTTTGTGTCAAACGAAATATATTGACACATTATTGCAGTGTTTTGGCCTTGAAGACTGTAAGCCTATTGCCACTCCTATGGAGACAGGTTTACGATTGAGTCTTCATGATGCTGGAGATGCATTTGATGTTGTTCTCTATCAGCAAGCTGTTGGATGCTTGATTTACTTATGCATTACTCGGCCAGATATTCAGTTTGCTATCTCACAGATGAGCAGGTTTATGCATTGCTCAGGAGTCACGCATTGGAAAGCGGTTAAGCGCATCTTTCGCTACTTGAGTGGTACTCGGCTACTTGGGTTGTTTTATCCCAAGGGGGGGATCACTACCGCCAGATTTGCATGCTTTTTTTGACTCAGATTGGGCTGGTTGCTATGACACTCGTGTGTCCACCAGTGGTTTTTGCTTCATGCTTGGTAGCTCATGTATATCTTGGTTGAGCAAGAAGCAGCCTACTGTGGCCACTTCCAGTTGTGAGGCTGAGTATAGGGCAGCTTTCACAGCGACTGTTGAGTGTGTGTGGCTCAGACGCCTTATGGCTGATTTGGGTGTTGGCCAATCTTCTGCCACCACCATCTTCACTGACAGCCAGAGCGCATTGGTAGTTGCGAGGAACCCTGTGTTCCATGCTCGCACTAAGCACATTGAGGTGCATTATCACTATGTCAGGGAGAGGTTCTCCGCTGGGGAGATCAGCTTGGCATATGTGCCCACGCAGGAGAACATTGCAGACCTTTTCACGAAGGCTCTGCCTAGGGAGAAGTTTGAAGCTTTCCGCAAAGCTTTGGGCTTACTTCCTTTTGTGGAGTGATTTCCACATAGCTCGGCACTTCCTTATACATGAGTGCCAGCTCCTTGTTCGCCGCATCACTCCCAGGGGGGATTTGTTGATATATTTAGGTAGTGATGTGTGTGAACACTCTAGGACCGCCGGGGCACGTTTTTCCCTCTTTAGGAAGTTTTTTTCCCCTGGCTTGTATATACGCCTATTGCCCTAATGTGCTACTTATCTTTGTACATTCTCTAGTAATACATTCAGTCTTGTGTGTTGTGCTCCAAGCTTCTTCTTCTTCCTTGTGTTGTTCGCGTGCTTCCGCAAACGTCTAACTCCAACACTGAGTACTCCTGTGTGTTTAATCTTTTGTGAAATGCTTTTGTACAAGTCTAAACCTATAGTTGATTGACCTCTATACAAGTTTTGAGATCCTAATTGTGATCAGGCTAAGAGAATTGAGAGTAGGAACATTTACATGTGTAAATGTGAAGAAGTAAAGTTTGCATAGGAAAATTGTTTGGATCATTTCTCAAGATTTACTGAATCTTTTGAGATGTTTTAACTTGGAGAAGGTGTGCAATCTTTAGACGATACCTTGTACAAAGTTTCATAAAAAACTTTACACATTTGATGAGTCAGTTAATAAGTAAAGTACAGAAGACTTTTTCTATGAAGTGACTCTCTTCACAGTTAGTGCAAATCTTGATGTTTTGACATTGGTCTTCCAAAATTGGTAGATTTGTGAGTTATTCTTAATATAGAGGTGCTCTTACATTAAGCATAACTTGTTCTTTTGGAGATTAACACTCTCCATCAGTGGTATCAGAACAAGAATCATCAAAATAGAAGACACGAGGACCCGGACTACTGCAGTCATACAGAAATCAACATTTGAAGGTTCAAAAGGTGAAAGCTTGAAGGGAAATCTTGAGAAGGAGGCATGAAGCTATCAAGAAGATCAAAAGGAACTTCATTCAAAGTAAAGGTACACTTGTTCCTCATAAAGCTTGAAGAATTTGATACACAGGTGAAGAAAGGATGGGAGATTCTCTTCAGATAGAGAAATTGGATAGAGAAAACTATCCAGCTTGGTCAATGAGGATGGAAGCTCATCTCATGAGCAAAGAGATGATAGGTTACATCACAGGTGAAGAAGAAAAACCAGAATTTAGAGATCCTAGTGTTCCAACTAGGGATGAACTCTCAGATTTGAAGACTTGGATGAAGAAGGATGCTCAAGCAAGGAGCATTATCTACATGGGAGTCAATGAATACTTGCTACCTCATATTAGAGGACTTGAAAGTGCAGGTGACATATGGAATGCTTTGGAGGAGCATTTCCAAAATACTACAAAGTCAAGGAGGCATCCTTATGGGCAGAGTTCACTACATTAAAAAAGAAAGCTTCTCCATCCATTTCTAATTATGTAACAAGGATGAAGGACATTGCAGATGCATTAGGAGTAGTTGATGAAGATATTGAGGAGGATAAATTGGTAAGGCAAATCCTCACAGGTTTGAGAGGAGATGAGAAATGGAAGCCATTCATTTTGTCTACTGAATTGTCACTAGATCATTTCACTCCTTATTTAAATCAATTGGTAGGACATATGCTAACTTTTGAGCAGGATATCAAAGGTGATGTTGATAAGAGTACAGGTCAAGAAATGTATTCAAAGGACAAGAAGAAGAATAACAAAGGCAAGCAACAATTAAATGAAGAAGAAGGTACAACTAGCCAAGCTAACTTCATAAGAGGAAGAGGAGGTGGCAAAGGTAGAGGAAGAAGCAGAAGCAATAAAGGTGGAGCCAAAGCTTGCTGGATTTGTGGTAAGACAAATCATTTAGCTCATGATTGTTGGCATAATAATCAGAATAATGGAGGATATAGTCAGAACTTTAATTCAAGAGGAAGAGGTGGTAGAAACCAAAGAGATAATTTTAGAGGTAGAGGTAGTAGAGATTACTTTGGAAGAAATGCAGGTAGAGGACAAAGTCAATCCTACAACAATACTTACTACAATTATGCTTCAGATCAGAAGGAGGATGCAACTTTGATTATCAATGCAACTTGTGAAAGACAAAGTGAAGATCAAAGAGTCTTCTACATTGACTCAAGGTGTAGCAATCACCTGAGTGGTAATATAGCCTTGATGATTGATTTGGAGAATAAGGTAACTAATCATGTAGTTCAAACAGGTGATAATACAAAGCACAATGTGAAGTCAATTAGATCAGTGAAGGCGAGGGATGCAAGTAATCTTCTGAGTAAGGTCTTGTATGTTCCTATAATTCCAAAAAATTTGATAAGTGTAGGGCAAATTGTTGAAAAAGCTTATGAAGTAAGGTTCACTAATGATGGAGTTTTTGTGGAAGACCCTAGCAATGGGTATAAACAAATTGTTTTAGGGAAGAAAGAAGCAAGACTCTTCACATTGAAGATTCAAGGTAATGTTGGTCATGCCTTGTTTACTTATGGAGGACATAAGATCTTTGAGTTAGATCTTTGGCATAAAGACTTGGACATTTCAATGAAAGAGGTATTAAGGATATGGTTAACAATGGTTTATGCTTGGATTGCCTAATGTTGCAGGTCAAAACATGACATAGAGATGTGAGGCATGTCAATTAGGTAAGGCTCATAAGCAATCATATAATAAGCATGGATTTATGTATTCAGAGAAGCTTGAATTGGTACACACAGATGTGTGGGGAACCATCAAAGGATTTCAATATTAATGGTTCAAGATATTATGTGATTTATGTTGATGATGCTACCAGGTGGATCACTATATATGTTATCAAAGATAAGTCAGAGGTATTCAATACATTTAACCATTATCATGTGTATGCAAAAAGAATCGCAGGTCAAAAGTTAAAGAGACTAAGGTGAAATGGAGGGGGAGAGTATTTCTCTAATGATTTCAATGATTACTTATGGAATACAAGTATAAAAAGGGAAGTTACTTGCAGGTACTCTCCTCAAAAAAATGGTGCAGCAAAAAGGAGAAATAGAACTCTTGTTGAGTTTGCAAGATCAATGATGAAGGAGAAAAAATGTCCAAATTATTTGTGGGCTGAGGCTGTAAAGAAGTGAAAAACTCAGAAGGTCATCAAGACACAAATGGCAACCTACAAGGTATAGATATGACACTTCTTTTTTGACTACTAGGGATTATGCTTACATGGTGAAAGCAGGTGAAGACCCTTCTACATATGAAGAGGCAAAAGGTAAGGAAAATTGGGAGAAAGCTATGCAAGAAGAGTATGATGCATTGATGGAGAATGAGACACGAGATTTGGTTCCTAAACCAAATAGTCAGAAGATCATTGGATGCAAATGGGTCTATAAGACAAAGAGGTATGCAGATGGAAGTGTGTCTAGGTATAAAGCTAGACTTGTTGTGAAAGGATATGCTCAGACATATGGTATAGATTATGATGAGACCTATAGTCCTGTGGAAAAGATGACAAACGTCAGGAGACTCACAGCCATTGCTGCATGTAAAGGTTGGAGATTATGTCAATTAGATGTGAAGAATGCTTTTCTTAATCCAATTCATGCATTGTCCTAGGAAAGCACATTGGGTTGCAGGACAAAGAGTGTTGAGATACATTAAGGGTACATTCAAGGAAGGTTTGTATTATGGTTTTACATCAGATACAAACATCAAGATATATAGTGATACAGATTGGGCAGGTAATCCTGATGATAGGAGATCAACATATAGATACTTGTGTTATGTGGGAGATAAGTTAATATCTTGGTGCTCTAAGAAGCAACATACAGTTGCTTTATCATCTACGGAGGTAGAGTATAAAGGTATGGTTGAAGCTGCAAAGGAATTCATATGGTTGAAGACTCTCATGAAGAGTTTTGATATCATTCAGAGTACACCCACTATTCATGGAGATAATATGAGCTCATTGTATCTAGCTGCTAACCCTGTTTTTCATGCCAGGACTAAACACATTGAAATTCATTATCACTTCTTAAGAGAGAAGGTGATTGATAAGGATATTGAAGTCATACATAGTTCAACAAAAGATCAGATTGTAGATATGCTAACCAAAAGCTTGGATGGACAAAAGCTACAGAGATTTAAAGACATGGTAGGTATTAAGAAGATAGAGAAAACCTCAATTGATGATTGAGGGGGAGATGTTGGTGCATGAAAACCATCAGTTGATGTTATAGATAAAGACTTGAAGTCAAAAGATGAAGAAGAGATCAACAAATGAAGTTTGAAGATAGGGCATATTCAGGAAATGAAGACTTGTATACATATGTACATTAAACTTGTAGTTAGCTCACATATACCTTTTTTATGGTCATGAGCTTGTACATATATGCCTATATATACAAGCAGAAAGTTAGGGCAAGTATGAGAGAGCATGAGATGAGAAGAATGAGAAGTTGTAAGAGTCATTAGAAACTTTAGAAGTGAAGAAGATATCTCTCATCATTCAGATGTAAAACTTTTTGAGTAGAAGGAAAAATTGCACCCGATCTTTTACTGAGTAATCCTTCTGTGTTTAATCTTTTGTGAAATGCTTTTGTACAAGTCTAAATCTATACTTGATTGACCTCTATACAAGTTTTCATATCCTAATTGTGATCAGGCTAAGAGAATTGAGAGTAGGAACATTTACATGTGTAAATGTGAAGAAGTAAAGTTTGCAATAGGTGCAAATTTGATGCTAATGTTTTGGTCAATTCTCCTCCCACAATGTAAAGTTTTGAGCAAGCAAGCAGTCATTCTTTAAGTTGGAAGATAAGCTACCTATTACTAAAAACATTTGAATAAAAAGGTTGTACTTTGAGAGAACTATGCATTAAAAGTTACAAGTGTCAAAGTCAACTATAGAGAAGTACATTTTTAGACATAGGTGAATTGTTTGGATCATTTCTCAAGTTCTACTGAATCTTTTGAGATGTTTTAACTTGGAGAAGGTGCATAATCTTTAGGCGACACATTATACAAAGTTTCATTAGAAACTTTACACATTTGATCAGTCAATTAATGAGTAAAGTGCAGCAGACCTTTTCTGTGAAGTAACTCTCTTCACAGTTAATGCAAATCTTGATGTTTTGACATTGTTCTTCCAAAATCGGTAGAGTTTTGAGTTATTCTTAATATAGAGGTGCTCTAAAAATAAGGATAACTTGTTCTTTTGGAGATTAACACTCTCCATCAATCATGTCCTATGTATGTGCATCGTTCTTCACGTTTCTCTATGGTCACAATGATTTTCTTAGTTTTCTCTTTGTTATCATAGGCTTCTCCTGCTTGTGCTTCACGTTTAGGCATCCTTATCGTGACTCTCCTATCTTCTACTTCATACTTATTGAAATCTTTAGGGACCTTAAACAAAGATTCTTCCTCCATAGGTGCGGCTTCTCTCTTTTTTCTTTTCTTGTCTTCACTCTTGGTGGTTTATCTCACATCATTCATAAACTCTTCATGTCCTTGAGGGTGAGCTTCTACTTCATACAGGAATTCTTCTTCTGATGATTGGTTCTATAGTGAAGACTGAAATGTCATAGCCATCTTCATCACAATGTGGTGTCCATTTTTCTTCATTGATGGCTACATCCATTGTCGCTAGGATTTTTGCCCACCCATGAGGTTCAAATTCCTCGTCTGGGAATATTACAGGTGCATAGGTTGGGCCTCGTATTGAGCTATGAGTTTCCTTCGCACCTACCTCTCTAGCATTTTCTCTTTTCTCTTCTTCTTCTGGGACTTTACTCATCCACAAGTGAGTGTCTTCATGCATCCATGAGGATCCTGATCCTATGGAATGCATCGACTTTGTGTCCTCGATGGTTTTATGGATGGGATTCCATTGTAAAGGGGGCATATCTCTATGAGAGTAATCCTTGAGATTGACTTTGGTTGTGAAACCTAAGTGTTGCAAATACAAGGAACTGGTTCCCCAATCCTGTACTACTTGCAGTTGTCTCAGGAATGGTCTTCCCAGAATCATCTCATAGGCTTGGTTCTTGTTGAAGTCACATATGGCAAAGTTATGCTCAAAATCTACACCACAAGTAGTGAGAGTTATCCCTCCTAACAATCATAAGTGTGACCATTAGCCATTTGCAATTTCATTTTCATTTCCCTGAGTGTTGGCTTGCCCCAATGCTTCCATAGGGAAGTGGGAGCAATTGCAACTCTTGCACCTGAGTCCACTCTTGGTGGTGTAACCTCTATGAGTGATGGGAAGATAGGTGTTTCTTCTTCTCCTTCATTCATATCTCATATCTTGTCCAAAGGTATTTATGGCATTGTTCTATGAGATCATACCTGGGAACGAGGTTTTGCTACTTCTGGCATTTGGTTGGCTATGTGTTTCCACAATTCTGGTTTAATCTTGAGTAGCTTTTCTAAAGTGAGATTGCACTACACTTTAGTGTTCTTCACTACCTCCATATTCCTAGGTATGACTGAATTTTCATTTCTTACCATGACCGTGGGTGCTCTTATACATGTAGACTTTGCCTCCCATGGGCCTGTGAAATGAGGCAATTCGTGCAAAGAATTAGACTTGAATTCTAACCGTTCACTTGATTGGGCATCCTCCTATTCCCCATAGATGGAAGGAATGTCTTTTGGGAATTGGTCATGTAAGTCATCCACAAGTTCAATAGGAAGAGGATTTTCACTTTCTTTTCCCCATTTCTCTTCTTGAATTTCTCTTAGAAATTCTTGGGAATATCGATTCATTGAACAAGTCGATTCATTGAACAAGTGGTGTCTGGTTCAGTGGAGTTATGCACATACGCTTCCTTGGAAGGAGTGCAGCAACCTCCACCTCCAACCAATGTGATCCTTGTAAAGTATGTAGCTACTGAAGAAAATCTAAATAGAGCCTTAGTGCCAGTGCCATCATTGCTTTCAGAAAGTGACTCAAATGATCATAGCTTTGACTTGACTCATATGGATAGTCCACAAGCTTACTATATGCAATCACCTGAGCATAATGAATCATACTATTATGAAGACCCGAGTGAATCTAGTTGGGAGCCAGAATATGCAAATATCGTGTACGCAAATCCTAACTCTAGACCCCAACCTAGGCAGATAAGAACTCCATTTCCTAGATGACCATGTTACTAATGTCAGGGAGATCACCTCATTTGTGATTGCCCTATGCTTGCGCCTACACAACCCCAATCTGTGACAATTCAAGGTTTTTGCCCAAATTGTGGGAAGGAGCACTTGTTGTGAGATTGTCCTAAGAACCCCACCAATATGCCAAAAATCATTCCTAACAATGTCATTGGGTTAGTGGTAGAATCCACGGGAAGTGTGGTTTCCACTGCCCTAGTGCAAGGAGTCACAAGAGCTCAGGCATCTAAGCAAAACCAAGAATTAGGCCAGGAAAAGAGTTATGAGGTTAGTGAGACTGAGAGCCTAACTAAGAAAAGGCCAAGAGCTTGGAGGGATAGTTGAGAGAGAATGAAAAAGGCAGGGGACAAAGAAGATGAGCGAACTTGAGGAAAGCCTGAGAGAAACAAAAGCCAAGATAATTGAGCTCACATCTTAAATGCACTCTCATACTACCCCACCACCACCATTCCCATCTCCCTCAAATCCACCACCTTCCAACCCACCTCACACAATCACATCACCCACTAGAGTAGGATCAATCTTAGTAGATTCCACTCCCGAGGACCTAGACATGATGCTTAAAGCATATTAGGCCAGAATCCAAGAAGGGCCAAATGTGACAGATCATGAAAAGTGTTACCCTAGAGCTAACCTAGAGCTTGAACGAACAAAGCTTTATGATAAGATGGTAGAATTGGCTCAAGCCATGTTTGAGGCCAATCGTCTCTTCAATTGCTCTAGCTCAGCTAGGACTCAATTGCATTTTGATGGATTATTAGATAGACTGGAGAGGCTAATTGCAAAATCGGGAAAGGAAGCCACCTCCTAGAGTAAGCACAAGGCAAGAGAGGTTTTTGTTGCCCTTGATAGGGTGTTTGGTAGGATTGTTGGGGCCTACCATATTGTTGTGGTGGGTACTAGTTCTGGTATCTTCCCTGTTGTGGATATGGTTGAGGACAATCTTGTCTAACAGTTTGTTTGTTATATGGGTAGTCTTGTGTAGTGTGGTATATCTCCTTTCTATGGAGCAGTATTGACTGTTAGGGTTCACTTGGGGTTGATCCATGATAGGGCATACATTAGACATATGGTCTTCTCCACAGGTATAACATCGTTCACTGGGGCAAATCTCGGTATTTGTTTGCTAGAGACTCCTAAATTTTGAGCTACCTTCTCTGCTAGGTTGTCCCTTGACTGTAATTAATCGATGCTTGAACTTGAGAATTTAATGGTTCTTAGAACTTGAGGGTTCCTATCGTGCCTCTAGTCAATCAAAACCACTAAGTGCATGTAGCCTGAGTTAAGAATGGATTGAGGGGGTTGAGAGATCTTCCAACCTCAAGTCGCTTCTCCTTCCTGCACTTGTATGCTCAGGACGCTCGTTCCCAAGCCTGCACACACTAGCACCTTGCTTTGGTCTCTCCAAGAGCTCTTAATGATCTTTCTCTATCTATCGTGATAGACAGAGGTCGTCATCCAGGCCTGTGCAGAGGTCTGTCGTACCTGCGCAAGCTGCAGGAGATGGTGATACAGTTAGAACCTGTAGCAAAAGCTCAAAAATACACAAAAACAGATCGCACAAAAGCTCTCTCTTGCTCTCTCTCACAAGTGAAATGAGGGAAATGAGGTGGGGAGGGGAATATGACAAGAAATTTGAAGTTTTTGTGAAGGTGGAGATGGAGGTGGGAGGTGGTGAGGATGATGATGGTGATGCAAAAAACAAGAAAAAGAGATGAAAAATAAAGAAAAGTATAGGTTTTACCTATGAATCCAATGTCAAAACTCTATGTCTTATGATCATACACTCCTCCTCGAAGCTCTCTTCTCGACAATGGCACCGAATTTGGTGTCACTCTAGCATAATGGCAAGTACCAACGTGAGGAGATCCAACTCATAATTGTCAATCCGTGGAGACATGAGAACTAGTATGAAGACTATGAGCAAGTGATGGCACAAGTGCGTGAGTGAGAAGCACACAAGCATGCACACACATACACACACGTGCACACAAGGCAAGAACAAAGGGATGAACAATGGAAGTCCTTTTATTACTCAAAAAGTCTCTTATACAAGCTCAAATCACTGACAAGCTAGCCCCAAAAATGAGCTCTCTAGCTCTTTTTATAGATTTTCACTAGCTTTTGGCCTTGTCTAGACCTAGTGCCTGGCCTAGTTAAAATTTAGGTTATAGAGCTTATTTAAGGGCTCAAACACTCCTCGAGCTAAAATTATGAAAATTGATAGGTAGGTTCTTCTAACACTCCTCGAGCTCGAGGACTCCATGGCTTGAACAAAATGGATTCTATCTATCAAAAATGGTATTTACAATATTTGTGTAGTGATGGAATTCACTTTGGATTGCGAACCGTATCTGAAAAAAATGATTAGGCCTTGTTGTCCGATTGATTGCTCCCTATGCTTGACGGCTCTCCTTCTTTGCTTGTATGCCAAAACATGCCCATTAGGTGGGAGGTATAGTTTTTATATTTACACTCAGGTATTCTTTATCATTCTTTATTTTTCTCCCATAGCTACTTTGGCCATATTGATCTTTAGTGGGAGATTGTTATCGTTAGTGTCCATGTGAAAGGCCAAATGGCCACCGGACACTTCTATTAATAAAACATATAGTGTTTTGGTCAGCCACACACTGTAAGTTCGACGGCATTTGTAATACCTAAAAAGTCTGTGTCCGTGCTCCTTGTGCACTATGTTTTTATGCGTATTCTGTATGTGGAGTATCGTGTGCAGTTCCAAGAGATTGGTTTTCTACTTTGAGGATATTGTCATGGAGCTCTCGAGAAGGAGAGTGCACTATGGTGCATCATCATCAAAATACTTCATTGGCAAGGGCTATAAATAGGTTGGGAGGTGACACCCATGGATGACATTCTCGAGTCTTCACATTTGATATCAGAGCATGTGGAGAGATCCAAGGAGAGCATGTTGGAGATGGAGATGGTGAAGAGAACCCTTCTTCTTATTCTGACACTTATGGGAAGCATCAATGCTATTCTGGATCTTCATCATCATCACGAGAGGATTTCAAAGTTTGAACAAAAAAGAAAAAAAAGAGGTGGTTGACTCTGACATGCATGCAAAGAATAACTCTGAAGCAAAGAAAGAAAAGAGGGGTTTTCTATTTGGAATGATGGCAACATGCACATGCAAACACACAGTGTGGCAGGTAAATCATTTGATTTCTCTAATTTAAACAGAGATTGGACTGTAAGTCACAGGTTTTAAAACCTCGGCCTGCCACACCAAAGGCAAGTGTTCTATCCACCTTGCCATACGAATAGATGATGACAATGATCACGTGCAGCTAATCGTGTAAAAGAGAAGAAAGAAGAGGAGAGAGAGAGAGAGAGAGAGAGAGAGAGAGAGAGAGAGAGAGAGAGAGAGAGAGAGAGAGAGAGAGAGAGAGAGAGAGAGAGAGAGAGAGAGAGAGAGAGAGAGAGAGAGAGAGAGAGAGAGAGAGAGAGAGAGAGAGAGAGAGAGAGAGAGAGAGAGAGAGAGAGGGAGAGAGAGAGAGAGAGAGAGAGAGAGAGAGAGAGAGAGAGAGAGAGAGAGAGAGAGAGAGAGAGAGAGAGAGAGAGAGAGAGAGAGAGAGAGAGAGAGAGAGAGAGAGAGAGAGAGAGAGAGAGAGAGAGATGGATATCGAAATATGAAGAAAGAGACATAGAAAGAGAAGGAAAGAGGTGGAAAGACAGAAAAGGGAATAGAGTAAGAGATACAAAGAATTAAGAGAGAAGATTGAGAGAGAAAGAGATGAAGAAATAATGGGAAAGAGAGAGAGAGAGAGAGAGAGAGAGAGAGAGAGAGAGAGAGAGAGAGAGAGAGAGAGAGAGAGAGAGAGAGAGAGAGAGAGAGAGAGAGAGAGAGAGAGAGAGAGAGAGAGAGAGAGAGAGAGAGAGAGAGAGAGAGAGAGAGAGAGAGAGAGAGAGAGAGAGAGAGAGAGAGAGAGAGAGAGAACAAGGAAGATGTAGAGAAGAAGAGAAATAGACAGAGATAAGGAGAAAAAGAAAGAAGAGGCAAAGAGAGAAAGAGAGAAGGAATTAGAAAAAGAGAAATAGAAAGAGAGAAAGAAATATAGAAAAGTAGAAAGATATAGAGAGAAATAGTGTCGAAAAGGAAGAAAATTCTTAGAAACATAGAGAGAGGGTGTGAAAGAGAAATAAGCTCACTCATACATACTTTTGCACAAAAAAAAGTTTCAAAGAGAGAGAGAGAGAGAGAGAGAGAGAGAGAGAGAGAGAGAGAGAGAGAGAGAGAGAGAGAGAGAGAGAGAGAGAGAGAGAGAGAGAGAGAGAGAGAGAGAGAGAGAGAGAGAGAGAGAGAGAGATGCAATTCACTCTAGTATACATGCTCACATACATGCATTCAATTATGCATCTATGTATATGCTAATACGCATTATAACTATATGTACACACATGCATGTGTGCATACATTCATATTGATGCATTCATAATCAATGCAATATATTTATTCATAAAAGAATGCATCACCTTAAACTCTTTTGACCCTAATTTCTTATATATTCATCCAAATTGAATGATTTAAATTGATATAGATTCATTGTTTTGTGGGGCTTTCAATAAATGGTTTCAAGACCTATGTAGATTAGTGCAAAAAGTACTAGAGACCATTTTATCCCAGGCCACTGAAACTAGATGCTTTTGGGCAACCCTTTTTTTGTAATGCTTCATCAATCTAACCCCTGCTTTGTGAGATACAGACGGTCCCATGGGCTTGACTCGTATAGTTGTTCTTTCAATATATTCAAGCCCAGGGGATTAGGGTTCAACTAAACTTCCTCTTTTATTAAAAAAAAAGGTTTACTGCCATAGTACCAATGACCATACAAGAGGTCTCAAGTGAATCATCATCTTGTTTGGGACCACAACAACTTTAAGTTCCAATCCCTTTGGCACCCCTTCATTGAGATAAAAAAGTATGTGCTCATGTGGCAAATCCTACACCATGGAATCTAGACCAATGTAAAAGCTAACAAAATTTGTGGGGTCCCCTCGTGGTGCAAACGATGCCTTAGTGGCATGGAAGACTTGGGACACCTCTTCTATTCGTGCTCCAAATCAATATCGATCTGGCAGGCCCTTGAGAGAATCATGCTATTACAGGGACAAATCAACTGGAAGCAAGCTTTGCTGGGTGAAGCAATCGGCTGTTCTTCAATACTGTGGAATGCTATAAGAGGGGAGACTATAGAAAATTTGGAAAGAGAGGTGTGCGGCCAACTTCGAAAACCCTCTTGAAGAATGGTCGATCGAAAAATCTCTTTTCCTTTTAGGCAAAAGAATTTCCAATTGTAAGAAACCCCCGCCCTTTAGACATCCTAGAGTGTTCTTCATGAATGGTAGCCCGTTCAGTTGTATAGTTGTAATTTCTATTAATTAAAGTTTGGAAGAGTAGGCTATGTTGAATTTCTTTTATGTAAAAAAAACAGAAAAAAAAAAAAAAAACAAAAAACTCTTCCTGGGAATCTTTGTGGGACAGTGGACTCTGGCACTCGGATGCTTGTAAATGTGCATGTCTACTGATGGCTTAATGGTGATTTATAATGGCGTCAGTCAACCATTTCGACAAAGACTTTTAGTGTCCACGTCCTGTAGGACAGTTGGTTGAGCTTTGGTCTCTTGAGGCGGAGGTCCAAGGTTCAAGTCCCAGGCTGGACATGTTATGGCTTAGGCGAGTTAAACCCAGTTGTAACCATGTCTCTCAGTTGTAACCTTGTCTAACCCCTGCTTTGTGGGATACGGGGGGTCCCGCGGGTGCTATGCCCATTCACTTGTACAGTTGCAATTTCAAAGTTAAAGTCCGGGGGAGTAGGCTTCGGCTGAACCTCCATTTAAAAAAAAAAAAGACTTTTAGTCTTCCGTTATGGCTTGGAAGGTTTCAGAGGTTTCGCTGCAGTCCTGATCAAGATGACAAATAGGGAGTGCGCCTCTTATATTGCTTTAATTAGGAACTGCGCAAAGAATAAGGATCTCTCGAGGGGATCTCATATACACAACAATGTCCAGAGATTAGGTCTGCTTGGAAGATGCTCCGATGCGCTTATCGCCATGTACGCGAAATGCGGTGCATTGGCGAAAGCGAAAGAGCTGCTTGACTTTCATAAGAGCAGAAATGTTTTCGCTTGGACTGCGCTGATTGCAGCATATGCAGATTATGGTTTGGGCCACGATGCTCTTCATTATTATGATGAAATGCAGCGTGAGGGGCTTTCTCCACGGTCTGTTACATTCACTTGCAGCTTGAAGGCTTGTGCAAGCGTTCACGCTCTTGAAAGAGGTGAGGAAATCCATGAACGCATTACGAAGGAAAGGCTGTTGGAGACTGACATTGTCTTGGGCTCTGCGCTTGTTAATATGTATGCTAGATGTGGAGCTCTTATTAAGGCTCGGCAAGTGCTGGAAGTGCTTCCTGCTCGCAATCCGATATCCTGGAATACACTAATTTCAGGGTACATTGAAAATGGTGAGTACCGATTAGCATTAGAATGCCTTGAGGGTATGAAAAAAGATGGACTCTCTCCCAATGCAGTGACCTTCATTAATCTGTTGAAAGCTTGTGCCAAGGTGGGGGACCTTGATAAGGGATCAATTTTACATAATGAGATATCAAAGTCAAATTTGCTTAAAGATGGCATTGCACTTGGCAATGCCTTAGTGGATATGTATGTTAAGTGTGGTGCTCTTGCAAAAGCCAAAGAGGTTCTTAAAGGGCTCCCCAAAAGGAATGTTATATCCTGGTCTGCACTCATTGCAGGTTATGCGCAACAAGGTGAAGGTGAGCAAGCATTGAACTGCTATGAACAGATGCAAAGTGAAGGCATTTCTCCTAATAGAGTGACATATTTGTGCATCCTAAAAGCTTGTGGATGTGTTGGAGCAACTTATAAAGGGAGAGATGTCCATGATGAGGTTTCCAAACAGGGGCTTATTAAAGATGACATTGTCCTTGGCACTGCTATTGTGGACATGTATGCCAAGTGCGGTGCCTTGCAGAAGGCTGAACAAGTGCTTAAGGAACTGCCTACACGGGATGTAATTTCCTGGAATGCATTGATGACTGGGTATGTTCAGAGAGGAAATGCTGGTCAAGCATTGAGATCTTTTGGACTGATGCAGCAAGATGGTATCAGACCAGATTCAACAACATTTTTGAATGTCCTCACTGCTTGTAGTCACTTGGGTTTAGTTGATCAAGCTCATATGTACATTATGGATATGGACACAAAATATGGTTTGAAGCCTAATTTTGAGCATTTTACTTGTATAGTTGATCTTTTTGGTCGTGTTGGGAAGCTTGAAAAGGCAAAAGAAGTGCTTAAGAAAGTAACAGTCCCCAAAGTTGGGCTTTGGTTAGCGCTTCTGAGTGCCTGTTTGAAATGGGGAGATGTGAACATTGGAAGATGGGCTTTTGAGCATGCAGTGCATGCAGACAAAACTGATGCAGGGGTATATGTCCTTATGGCAAAAATTTATTATGCTGCTGGTATGCAAGAAGAAGTGGAAGCCATTGAAGCTTTGCAATTGGAAAACAAATCCTTAATTGATCTCACATAGATCTTGCATTTATGGTGCACTGGAATCACAAAATCATTATGATCAGGTTCTGAAACTCTCTGGTTGTCAGATGAATTTTCTAAATATATGGCCAGTAGAGTGTCTTGCAACCATGATTATTTTTCTAATGCTGACAGCCGAGGTCTATGTAAAGAGACAATTTATCCCACAAAGATGACATCTGACAGTTAAGTTTGACTCTCATTATGAACTGAGTCAACGGCAGTCTGTATTATTCAAGGATGCATGCTAAGTGAGTTTTTGTTTACATTGCGAATGCCATTGGTTCAGATCAAGTGCGGAAAAGGAATCAGAAATTTTCTGCTTTTTGTCTAGAATTAGAACTCTCCTTGGATGTCTCAGATTGGATATCTGAATAGGTTGGCTGTTGTCGGATTTATTTTCTTGCCCAATTGAGTCCTCCACAGAAAGCTGTCTTTCTCCCGCAAGGAATGTGGATTAAGTATGAAGCCAGGAAATCCCAAGGACCAAGATTGGGAGAGTCAAAAGTTTGACATGAAAGCAGCTCTTCAGGAACATGATATATTCATACAAGAAGCCTTTTTCTAGGAATGCAGAAACAAAAGTTGTGTCCTGATCCAAGTTGTAGCCACTGAAAAGCTCCAGAATTCGCTGAACCTTGCAGGATTTGGGGTTTTTGGCAGACTGTTGAGCATGGACAAGAGCTTAATCTTTTTCCTATGGATCAAATGCTGTGAGTTGGAGATCGCAATAACACTGTGTGCTTCCAGATGCAGAGAGCCCTGACAATGGAATCATCCATTTAGCATTCCCAGGAATTTGGATCAACTCAAGTACACCAAATCATGGGGCAGAATTAAATTCAATCCATTTAAGCTAAATCTGAAAATATGACAGGAAATGGTCGAAGTTCTCTTTTCTTTGATCACTCCAAGAGCATGGACATCTAAACCACACTGAACCACCTCAAACCACTGATAACTGTCTGTTTGGTTTGTGAATTTGTCCAGGTCGATTCCTAGGTCAAAAGGATAGATCTAGTTATGATGTGGACAAATGTGGAGAAGTGGTGCTAAATTAACCATGCATGGAATGGTTTGGGAATGAAGACATCATAGTGTCACCATGCTTGAAAGAAGGAATGCAGTCCTTGATGCTGTTCCAGTTAGTTTATAAAGTATAGTCATGGTGAAGAATACACTAATCTGTAAGATGTATACAGAAAAAGAATGTTTACAACAACTGACTAACATGATTTTCTAGATAAAGCCTCATGCACATAATCCTCTGGAAATATATTATCCTGTACATAATACAAATAAGATAAAGAAGTTTCTACCAAAAGAAAAAAACAGTTTTGATTCTTTTACTGTTAAGTTCTGTAAGTCTTTAGTCTTGGGGAAATTTATTTTCTGCTTCTATGTCAAGTTGATTGCATATTATATGTGACTTTTAAAAACACAAGATACCATACAAGAGGATAGATTTTGTGTTCTTACAGATGAAGAAAATGGAACTGCTGTTTCAAGATATATGAGTACTAGGTTTTAACATTAGTAATTTTGTTTCTTGAAGCAAGAAAATTGAAAGTGTCTTCTTTTGTATTGATTTTAAGAGTTCTACAGGCATTACGTTGAATTTACAATTGCTGTTTTTCATATGCTGGAGAAGTTCATCATGGTTTTTCATTTAATAAAGTCAGATTGTACATGTTGCATAAGAAGATTTTTCAAATCTGACATGGTAGAATTAGTTGCAAGTCTGTGGTAATAGTTTATGTATTCTTTCTTTCTGTCAACAAGGGAGAGTGACTTTTATTTTAAAGAAGTTTGATCTTGAGATCTAGGGAGAGTGACTTTTTTTTAAAAAGAAGTTCGTTGCAAGTACAATGTGAAGGGCATAGTATCCATGGGACCCCCCGAATCTCATGCAAGCGATGGTAGAACACCTAGCACCTACTAGATTGAACAGAGCCCGAAGGCCTGCTAAGGGAGAGTGACTTTTGCAAAATCTACTCAATTGGCATTTAAATACTTGAAACGTTGGGGGCATGGTGTTATGAATGATCGATGAGTCATAGTGAGGCCATGCATGATTTCGTGAGTGAGAAATGAACATTCTTCATGCATTATATGAAGGCACATCTTATTGGTATATGAACAATGTCTATCCCTCATAATTCTACTTTATATTGCACACTTTTAGGGTGCTCATTATGAGGAGAAGCTAATCATGCATTGCCTCACTGGTGGAAATCTTTACTTACATGTTGGGTTAAATGCTTGGACTTAATGGTTAGTAGATGGCTTAGGCAGACTTGGCTCATTGCAAGTGGGAATTAGGTTGGGTTGGTATGTGATGAAAGTTAAAGTTCTCATTGTTTTTAACTTATGTGCCCCACTTAGTGGTTCAAATGATTTCAAATTATGAATCTAAGCTCAATTTTAATTGCATAATCTTAAATGGCTGCTTTTGTCCCATTCTTTTGTTTATGAAGTTTGTTGGTTTGTTTTGCATACTTGGTGTCAGTGGATCTTGTGTAGGGATCCACATGGGAAGTAGTTCACTATGCAAACAATAGCTACCCACAAAGAGACGCAGACACACAATTGCCCATGTAAGGACACATTTCTCCATGGTTTATGAAAACGAGACTTTTGTAAAAGCTTGAGCATTATGTTGAGCCAATATATCTTCACCTTGTAATCCCTAATTCAGAATTTTCTAGATTGCTAAAGAAGTTCTAGTTTGAGAGTTCATTGATGGACAATACCATCATCTTTGTACCTACTATTATAACATGAATAAAAATAAGAGAGGGAGAGATAGAAGAAGAGAATTGAAACACATAATAAATTACAAATTTGGATCTAGTTACAGTAAGACTGGATTCAGACTGCGCGGCGTCCTTCGAATTTGATAATGATAAGCCAATTATTTTTTGCCAGGTTCAGCAGTTCCACCTTTAGCTCTTCACATAGCGCGGAGGCTCACACTATTTTTTAAGCCACGTCCCGAAACGTTTTTTGCTCCACTGTTCCGACCCTCCCCCCTCCGCCCCAATGCATTTCGAATTACCATGTCAGATTTTCAGTTACTTTTTTTCGTGCTGTTCTGGGGGCATGTGTGAATGCAAAGCGGAGGAACTTCTGAGATTTTCAATGTTCCAGGTGGAACATTACCTTCTTATTGCAGAGTTCCGGATCCCCAGACTGAAGTCACCCTAAGATAGGTATCTTCTCATACTCTCTAGAGAGCTTCTATGGTGATCTACATAGATGCTAGATGATTAAGAAATGTTTCTCATGTTCTTCAATAAGAAGACACTTTGCTTTTACATACCATTCTTAGTCAACCATCCTTGACTTATGTGATAGTATAGTAAAAAAGGGATTATTTTGACAATATCTCTTCTACCATTAGGTCAAGAGATCTTACCCTTGAACCCTCATATAGAGTGTTGTTGATCACTAGATCCCCGAATAGCTACATGCTCAAGGGGTCAGCCTCAACTATTTATCCAATTGAATGTAAATACAAGATCTCTACCTAACATCCCACCATCTCATAAGCCATACACAATCATTTCTAATTTCTAAGAAAGGGGATCGTGGTTCAATGTTTTCAAGCTTTATGGGCATTATAAATTGGGCACTCGATGCAAACATACATTATTTTTAATGCAGTTGGTTCAATAGGATGTGTAGTAGATGATGATGATTTAGTAGCCCCCACACTAAATGGACTTAGGGGAGAAGAAAAATAGAAAGATTTCATCACCTCTATCTATTTTAGAGACCCATGACCAGATTTTGAACAATTTTTTTCTCCTATGGTAATTGAGGAGCTCAATCATGGTATCAAAAAGTCAAAAGACAGCCATAATCAACTTTTTCTATGTAGGTAAAGGTGGAAGAGGCATGGTGAATAGAGGTGGAGCAAGAGCATGACGTAGAAGTAGCTACCAATAAGGAAACCACAACAATCAAAGGAGCCAACAATATCAAGATGAAGGTCAATTCTCAAGAAGAAGAGGAAGAGGTAGAGGTGGAGGTAGAGGAGGCAGATATGGAGGAAGGAACCACCACAACTCCAAAGGATGCTACATTTGTTGGAAGCTAGGTCATTATGCCAATTTTTCTTACCAAAAACAAAAAGGGAACAATCAGAAGGCAAGATAGCTATGTTAATTACTTAACACATCAAAAAATGAATGCTTGCTTGCCGTGAGACATAATGGTGAAGTAAAAGCACATGACGGAGTATGGTATATAGATAGTGGTTGTAGCAACCACATAGATTCAACTAATGGCAGGTGTACTCACCACTTGAGTTAAATCTCATAAACTCAAGGTAACATGTTAACTTACATAAACTTGAGTGGATATTTCTTGAAGGCTTTAGAGATCGAGTCACTTTTACATATGCATTCTCCAACACTATTTTAGCGCCTTCCATTGGAGTCCACTAGTGCTAGGTGTACTCACATCTTGAGTTAAGTCTCACATAGCTCAAGTTAACTCACATTAAATTAAGTGGATGCTTATAAAATGCTCTAGATCTATTTGGATGGAACTCTCTCTCCATGCCCACCATGGGGGTTGAACCCAAGACCGCCTTCCCATCCTTGAGACAACCACTAGAATAAGTGTTAGTTGTCTAATACTCAAGAAGTACCTAATGTTTTCATAACTTTGAACCTTGTCCAAGCTAATTTATAACATCAATCTCCTTTGAAGGACATTTTTTTCCTCAAAAATATTCTTCAAGGCATGGTTTTCATCTCTCTAATTCACCTCTATAGAAGGGAATCATATCTTGTACCAGAGCTGAAAAGAGGGGTTGATCTTTATGGATGCTTTAGAAGGTGTAAATTTTACCTCTTGTTATCTTCTCATTTGCCATCCTTTGATTTGTAGATGTCTAGTCTTGATATAGTCCCCCTTGAAGTCTTCTTGACTTTGCTAGCTCATTTTTTGTATTCCTCTAGTTGTCTTGATCACCTGAAGAATTCAATATGAGTTTCTTTGATGTATTTAAACTTTGAAATTCTCTAATACCACTAATGGGTAAAGTTTTAATCACACCAATGCAACTTTGGAAGATGGATGCCCATCATTAGTCCCATGCACAAAGATATATGGTCTCTATTTTGTACTTTTCCTTACAACTAATTAGACACAACTTGTGCTTTCTCACACTTCAAGTAGAATTTATGATATATTGT